>JAVTVY010030621.1:0-11935 GCA_036873755.1 Hanleya hanleyi
CATGCGCAGTGAGGCGCTATTCTATCAATTTACGCTTTGTATACTACTATCGTGCGTAGAATACTAGCTGCGACCAGCTGTACATAAGGGACTGATCTTTATATGAACTGATTAGGTTAGTTCCGTCACTAGACCGTCTACTTCTATGGTTTTCATTCAGCGATACATTGAATTTTCCGGATTATTGTCGGCCCTGAATACAATGGTCTGACGAGGTAAAGATGTATATATTTGATACGGTGTCCTATACCAAACAAATCTTAATATCTAGCTTTTTGGCTTTCACACCAGTGATCATCAATTTTGTTTGAGACATCGTATGCACATATAGTGGATTTTTATCTAGTTTCGAACACAGCCGCCGTGTTATATGTAGTCATATTTGTATCTTTTAATATAGGCCCCTACCTCTGTTTATTCAGGAATGCTCCCGGACACACCAAGCATACTAGAGGAGTTCAACAACGTTTTTGTGTTGACTTCGGGCACAGGTTTCTATTCTCAGTGCTTACCACCAGAAAGTATTGACTTGATTTACACCTGCTACGCAATCCAGTGGCCAAATAGGAAGTGAGAGCACGCTAATATTCAATAACCTCTCAGGCGCTTATTGACTCCACGACAAGAGAGACGATTAAAATAACGACACAGTTACCCGCTTATCTTGTTTGTTTTTGTCGTTTTTTATACGCCCACCAAAAGGCGGACGTATTATGTGATGGCGGTTTCCGTTCGTCTGTCCGTCTGTCCGGTTCTCGTGTCCGGTCTATATGTGGGGCAGTTTCCCATCTACAGTTCCAATTTTTGGTGAGTGCATACCCTACGGGGAGACGATGTGTCGCGTACCAAAATGAAGGTCGAGGTCAGAGGTCAAAGGTCACAGGCCTAAAAAACAGGAAATCACTGAAGTGTTCGTGTCTGGTCTATATCTGTGAACGTTTTCTATCCACAGTTACAATTTTTTGTGAGTGGATACGCTATGTGGAGACGATGTGTCGCGTACCGAAAGTTGAGGTTGAGGTCATAGGTCAAAGGTCACTGTTGCATAAAATCAGGAAATCATTGATCATTAACAGTTTTCTATCTACAGTTCTAATTTTTGGTGAGTGGATGCCCTAGGGGGAATTATGTGTTGCATACCATAGGTCGAGATCAGAGGTCAAAGGTCAGTGTGGCTGAAAGATCAGGGAATCATTAATAATTTCTAATTTTTTGTTAGTGTATTTAATAGGGGGAAATGAAGTGTCGCATACCAAAAAAAAGGGCAAGGTCAAAGGTCACTGCGACCCAAAAATCAGGATTTTTTTTTGTCATGTACCAAAACTTAGATCCAGGTCAATAGTCAAGGTCACTGTGACCCCAGAATCAAGATCAAACGTCCTTGTGACATAAAAATCAGAAAAGCATAAAAAATACAAATTTTTGTGAGTGGATTCAATAGGGGGAAATGAAATGTCGCATACCAAAAATTAGGTCAAGGTCAAAGGTCACTGTTACACCAGAATCAAGAAATCTTAAAGAAATTGTGTTTTGTGTCAGTAGATACATTAGCAGGACATGATGTGTCACGTACCAAAATGTAGGTCAACGCCGAACGTCGGCGTCACTGTGACGCCCAAAATCATGAAATTCATAAAAATCTGGATTTTTTTAGTCCATTGATACATTGAAGGAAGACGATGTGTCGTGTACCAGAATTTATGTCAGGTCAAAGGTCAAGGTCACTGTTACCCCGAAATCAGGAAATCATCAAAAATAACTTTTTTTCTGCCATTAGAGGGTCATGTGTTACATACCAAAATTTGGGTCAAAGGTCAAGGTCACTGTGACCCCAAAATCAAGAAATCATTAAAAGTCACATTTTCATATGCCTGTTGAAGACGAGGTCGTGTAATGCGATGTTTATGCGTTCTGTCCATTCATCCATTAACACAAGTTGTCCATGTGATATCTCTAGTTTCAAGGTATGATTGATACCAAACTTTGAGTATACCTTACTCGCATGGCAAAGAGGAGCCATACATTTTGAGATCAATTTGTCAAAGGTCAAGGTCACAGTCCCCCAAAACTGAATCAAGTTTTCAGAGTTCTCTCCGCTACATGTTTATGGCATTTGTCCTGTGGAGTTGTCTCCCATGTTTGAAACAGCTACATTTAGTTAAACTGTTGTGAAATAAAAACCATACATTTACTGATTCAATGGGGAGAGGGGTACTTCATACCTGTTTATTAAATCAAGAACAAAGGTTTACTTCCTCACTTTCTTCTTCCTTCATGAAAAATTCTCTCGGCCAATGTAATTCCAGATATACGGGCGTATATTGAAGCCCCTTGGGCTCTTGTTGTTTTTATTATTATTATTTTGTTTTACTCTTCTTTTCATGTATAATGGAATTCATGCTAGCTGTAGTACGAATAGGTATTTTGTCAACCTAAACGGATATTTTTTGGTCTAAAAATCCTTAAGAATCATAGTTCATACTTCACTTTGTATGAAAAAAATATTGAAAAATTCTAATCCGATCAGAAACACACGTAATATGGGAGCAAAGTGGGCTTTTTCACACTTTCACAGCTGGGTTGATGACGTTACGCAGGGCAATTGCCTGAGAAAAAATAGTGGATAACATGGAAAGCGAGTGCAGTCAGAGCTCCGATGTCGATTCGAGCGATATCAGCTCCTTAGATGGAAATATTTTTCGCCAAGAAGATGAAATAGACATAGAGGAGGATGATGACGGGCAAAATCACAGTTGTTTGAAGACCAACGACGGAATTCAGCCCTATCAATTTGAGCCATACGGCTCCGACTCTGACAGTGACAACCATTCTGACAACGTGGTACTCGACGACGACAGGATTCGAAGAGGTCGTTTGTTGAATACAGATTGGTTTGCAACTTGACTGGAAACTTTATTATCGTCATCTATAAGACCAAATGTCCATATATTTCAAACTGTATTGAATGTAGAACGATTCTGTGATGTAAAGAACGAGCACGTTTGTATTGTTGTTGTTGTTGCTGGCCAAGACGGCCTTTTCTTTTGATAAACTCCGGGATTCGACAGAATGGACAGTAAACTGTTGATAACTCTACTGATATACGTCCGATTTGAATTCTGTTTGTTTTCCCATTATCCCCATGAAATACCAATTTCAGAATTATATAGTTTGATAAAAAACTTTGGACATTCATGGCGAAAAGTAAGCCGTGGTGAGTGGGTGTCGAAACGACGTGATGGATCGGCATTCACATTTGCTCAATTTTCGACAAATAACTTCAATTAAATTGAAATCAAAAGATATTCCCACAACCTCAAATGTCAAAGGATTATGAAAGTATTATTATCACTTCTGTATCTACAGTCATTCACTCAAATTGGTGTTCAGAACCAATAGGTGTTCAGAAAAAAAAACACAATAAAAGGTACCGGTTTGCCCGATCACTGTACGACTTTGTTGTTGTCTGATCTACATGCACTCTCACACTTGTAGGTAGACTGGACCCAACCCCTGTTTCATAATGTATTTTAAAGGGGAAACAAAAGGAAGTAACTCTGCCTATTAAGAAATACTTGAAATAATTTTTTCATTGTTTTTATTTATTTTTTTATTTATTTATATATATTAAAGAAAGATCATTTTATTATTATTAAATAGTACATATGAAATAGAGACTCGTCCAGTCTAACTTGTAGGCGCTCATGCAACAAATGCCACATCATGGATAGCATTTTGGGCGTTCATCGGGGACGCGAGAGCGAGCAGGGCATGTACAGCCGTCTCCCTGCCCGAGGCCTCGCTTGCAGGCAAGGTTCGTTCAGCCGATGTCCGTGGTAGATTCTCCTTGTCCGATTTCTCTGCCGTCACATTCTGATTGTTCTTAGATTTGATAGTTGGAATAGCTGTTCTCTTTAGTTTTGGCTTGTACCCGAATTCAACTGCTACGCTGTAGAGGTTCTCGAATGATGTCTTTTTGTCATTATTATTAAATAGTACATATGAAATAGAGACTCATCCAGTCTAACTTGTAGGTGCTCAAGCAACAAATGCCACATCATGGATAACATTCTGGGCGTTCATCGGGGACGCGAGAGCGAGCAGGGCATGTACAGCCTGTAAACTTTTTGGTCGTCAAGATGTTGATATTAATGTTCTAACCCGGGCTTTTGTTCCGGTAAGATGAAAGCCTGGCTTGGTTAGGGCGACCGGGCAACTTTCCATGTACCCAGAACTAGCTTGCGAGTTCGCTGCTGGGTCTTTACAGCAGTCTGAGAGAAGTTCATAGCCCTGTATCTTTTGCCTCAAGAAATTCCATCAAGAAAGTCGTCATCAAGTTGTTACGAAGTTGAAGATTTTATTCCAGACATCTGACATCAAAGGTGGTACAGACGATGGCCAAATGACAAACAAAGACAGCCCCTAAACGTTAAATTTAGACCTAATGTTTCTGATACATCTCATCGAGACGGAGTTCCAAAATTGTATCCTCTAGGTAAATCAGGCTGTATATTTATACCATCGACTGACCGATACAACAACATATTTTTCAGTACTGTTTGGACATTTCAAATCATGAACATGCAATTTCGTAAACACAAAAGAAAACATTACGAGAGTATCAAGTACACTCACAGCATGTTAAATGATGAGAACTGGGAAACACAGATTTGTGAATTGGGTCAAAAATATCCCTCCACATTTTTAACGATGCAAATAGGACACTGGAGTGTCAAACAAATCAAAACATTTACCGGGGTATTACGACCCGCCATAGCTATAACATGCAACGTTATAAACCCATACAGGCAGGCATCATATATGACATCAAGACTATGCAATATTCAATATTCCATCAATAACTTGTAGAAAACTAATTATCATAAGATGCTTATATCTGAATAACTTGTAGAAAACCAATTATCATAAGATGCTGATATCTTACAAGCCGTCTCCCTGCCCGAGGCCTCGCTTGCAGGCAAGGTTCGTTCAGCCGATGTCCGTGGTAGATTCTCCTTGTCCGATTTCTTTGCCGTCACACTCTGATTGTTCTTAGATTTGATAGTTGGAATAGCTGTTTTCTTTAGTTTTGGTTTATACCCGAATTCAACTGCTACGCTGTGGAGGTCCTCGAATGATGTCTTTTTGTCAAAATGTGCCGAGCCAATTTTACGAGTACTGGCTCGGGCCCTCTTTCCACACCCTCGTGTTGCGTACAAATTTCGTCCAATTTGCAGCGATTTTCTCATCTTTAGGCCACAAATGAATACTAACACCGTCATCTGTAGTAAAACTGCAACCTCCCACTACACAACGTCGCGGCATATTTAACAAATGATACCCCGATACTCCGAAAATCTCCAGAAATCAGCAGCTACTTATGACTGTGGTATACGGCTTTAACATAGAGAATACAAGACGGCTGTCCCTCCGTGACGTCACAGCTGGAATTGACAGGAGAGCGATTTTCACCTTTTAAACTTCAATATCTCGCCAACCAGACGGCACAAAATTATAAAAAAATATCATTATTTTCAGAATCGAAAGAACTATTTTTTTTTATATGTTTGACCTCAAATCGTTTGGGTTGACCTTTAATGACGCATAAATTCTTTCAAGGCCGACCGCTAAATATTGAATGTCAAGTCTGACGCCTGAAGTATAACTTTGGTGGCAGTATATGAAACGGCATGAACCAGACTTTGTGTAAGAGATATGGGGTAACTTTAGTCAAACCCCTTCATGAATGAGCATCCGAAACTATCTAGGGAACCATAGTACTGTCAACACGCTTTATAACGACCACAGTTTGAGCTTGTCCTTACAATGAATTTGCTGTAATAGCGAACAGACAATAAGTGAATTTAGGTACATTTCTTTCTGTAAACTTTGTCGTTATAATATAATTTCTGCTGTAATGAATGTCGTTATAATGAGAGTTCACTACATGATGTGGTAAGTGGCAAACTGAAGCAGTAAGATTGATGGGTCTGTGGATATGTTCTTTCATAGGCCGGGACCGCTAACAGATGTTATTTTCTCCCACAACGCAACTGGCAGTGAGAGGGAGGCATACGTGAAACAGGCGGCCATAGACTGGGAGAATTTCCTCTTGCATAGGGCAGCAGAACTCATTCCAGGTACAGACTCGGTGTTGAATATTTTAATGGGACGGGAAATATCTTCAGGGTTCATTTTGTTTTTGGTATTTTTGCGGTACCCAACCGATCCCTCGTGTTATAGACGACTTGCTATTATTGACGTCAATGGGTTCGAATCCAGCTACTGACACATGTTAACTCAGTAATCTGCACTCATATCAGAATATAATCGAGCAAACCTCTGCCAATATCTATCCGATTTTCATTCTGTTTAGTGCTTGTCAAACCTGAAAAGAAATCTATAGTTTATAAAACATTTCCTTCTGAATCAAGGCGAAATATTTACCTAAATAGATGGTGTCAATGATTTTCGTTAAACAGGTTAGGGGAATCGCGCTCTCTAAAATGGAGGTAAAAAGGGTCGTTTTCGCTCAATAAATCAGTTCACATAATGAATTCAGCAAAATCCTCTTGAGGCGCATACAGACATATCTATCCGCATTAAATGGTAGTAAAAAGTCATCTATCTAATTTGCATAATAATAGGCCAAACATCCTTCGTGCTGTTTAAACAACATTGGCGGATTCTTTACATGGCAAATTAATTTGATGACATGGAACAATAGATAAATCAATGCGCCTGAAATTTGGATGCATTCGTTATGAAGGAATCAAAAGTTATTGAGCAAAAACGACCTTTTTACCTCCATTTTAGAGAGCGGGATCGCCCTAACCTGTTAAAAGCACCTCCATTGAATAAAAACAATATGTATATATTTCGCATCTGTAGTATTATAGGATTACGAAAAAGTCTCACTTGTGTATCTTCAGTCGTTTTCTTGTAATTTATCCAAAAAAACTTGTAAACGATCTTCGTCGAAAAATCAGAATATAGTCGAGCAAAACTGCAGCAATTATGGCGAGTATTCTTTTTTTTATAATACAGACCATTAATAAACTTTAAAGATATATGACAGGACAAGGGAATATTTAAGAAATAATTCTTTGTTTACTGTGGTAAAACACCTAAAATAGATCGGGCCACAATATGATGAGTCTGTGCTTGCTCACGAAGGCCGTAGGCCCGACTTATCAAACGAAGTCTCATCCTATTGTAGCCCGATCTATTCTAGGTGTTATACCACAGTAAACAAGGATTATTTTTACTCTAACATACTGAAAACTGCACAATGTGGAGATGTTTCCTGAACAGAAAGATATTCTCGTGTATTCAAAAAAGGATTAATACCCCTATACCCGACAAAAAATGCTTGCAAGTACCGAGCCTGAAATCAACACGAGTTGGAGAGTCCACAGTATGACAGCTAAAGGGGCATGCTAAAACGCCATTAACGAGCAAAATGATGCAAGCGTGACCCTTGGTTTACATGTGAAATTATCCCGTCAACCAATGATTGGATTGTGTATCTATCATACGTTCAAAAGTGTTTAAATACCTCAACAACTTTTCCTACGAAGTAGGCTACCATCTGCAAATTGTCTTGTAGTGAGTGAGTCCATCCGAATCCTTTCGTCGGCAAAATAAGGAGAACCGTTGACATTAGAACCTTGATTTTTGGCATGAGCATTCATTTGGGGACTGTTACCAGCAAGTTCTGAGCTGACTTACTAGTGATTCTGACTTGAGGACTCTAATATAGAGAGGATTTCAACTTGAGGCGGGGGATTTCCAAGAGTTCAGTGCGCGTCGGAGTCCAAATGCCTACCCTACTTTGTAGGCCCTGTGACGTTAGTCACACTGCCATGTGAATAAATCTCCGCGGAAAATCTCCAACTTTAATTGGCTCCACGATGTACGGCAAAAGGATGTACAAGAAGATACAGGCGGTCGATAAATTTTGATATCCATTTCAATCCTATTACCCTTCTGGGCGAATTCAACTGAACAGGCGAAGAAAATTATGACGTCATATAATCCACACCAATTGGTTATAAAGTAGGATTTATTGGAATTAGATCCCACCTGGGTTCACTTCGTTACATGTAATAATGTTATTTGGTTAAACACATGTGGTAGAATACTGGATATTTTAGAAAATATAGGCTGCCTATTTTTTTTCAAAAATGCGAAAGACTCCATCTCGTCACATTCACTCTTCAGCTATCTCTAAACTCGAGTAATTCGATAAAGTGGCGAAAATAGTATACATTTTCTGAACCATAGGGATTTTACAAAAAGCTGAAGAGTGAAAGCGCCGAGATCTTTCGCATTTTTCAACAACTTTCGGCAGCTACATTTTCTAAAATATCCATTAATTTTCCTGCCATGACATCTTTAAATTTTATTAATGGTCTATATTAGAAAAAAAACATGAATGCATATTATATTTGCTGGTGTTTTGCTCGATTATATTCTGATTTACATGCGCGCCGTATGTCAGCAGCGGTATCTGTCGGCCTATCGCAGAATGTCCCACTCGGCTACCGGAATTTTACCGCTGAAGATCGTTTACACGTTTTGTTTTACTCATTTCAATTTATATTTTCATAATCCCATAATACATATAGATGAGAAATATATACATCGATTTTGTTATGAAGGAATTTTTAACGAAAAATTGAACGTATCACTAAAAATCCCGGTTACAAATTTTTTGGTAAATATTTCGCCAAAATTTAAAAGAGATTGTTTCTCAAGTTATACCTTTCTGAAACGGGCATTTTTCAGGTTTACTAATCTCTAAACAGAATGAAATTTGGATAGATATTGGTAGAGTTTCGCTCGTTTATTTTCTGATATGTATGTAGATTACATTGAGTAAACATGTATCAGTAGCTGGAGCCGACCCCTCTTGACGTCATCAGCCAGTTGTTGCAAAACAGTAGGGGTTATGAAAGTGGTCTATAGGATAGGCTTTACTGGATATTTGTCTGAATTTGCTTAGCACGATAACTTTTTCTACTCTTAATAAATCTGATCAAAATATCTGGTAGGGGAGTATACTATTTACTGAATACAAAAACGTCTTATTTTGCACAAACAAGGATGTCAAATGTCTTCAAAATTGGTTTGAATTTGAACAAAATACGACCAAACCCTAGGACTAGGAGGCCAAAATAGGTTTACATTTGATTGATATTCAGATAAGGTGATGGTATCTAAAATAAGTCAGTGAGACTGAAATATTATTACGGTTCTTACAACAACGCTAACGTTCAACATTAGCATATTACTTTTAGAAAGGCAAAGGATTTCGAATGTTCGTACATCGTAATAAAGAATTTGTTCGGCGGTATATGCTGGTCTGGTCCATTAGTACGGTTCTCAATCGAGGGTGGTCTTTCAACAGAAGCCGTTGTCTTTTGTTGTCGAATGTTTAGTCCCATCCAAGTCATTTTCATTTCCATCCCTTTCGTCCATGGAGCTGACCGGACAATGAAACGCTTAAATCAGCCAGGACGGCATGTAGTGCGACTTCAAATTTACCTCGACTGACTTTTGAAAGACTGAGTATATGACGGTATGATTGTTGTTTGTCGAGCCGCGATCGGATGAGACAAAAGCAAATTTACTTCAACATTGGTGCTTTTAATTATTGCGTTTTTTTTTTTTTTGCATTCTGTTGTCTGTTGGAGTTTTTTGCAGTGTGGAAGGGGAACGGAGCAATGCTGGACAAAGTAATTCGGCGATGTGTCTAAAAGTCAACAGATATCGTTGAAAGCACACGCTCGTCTTCGAATCGTAATATTGCGAATGCTTCGTGTTACATGCAGTACCGTACCAATAAATCGGTTATTCGTCTTTCCAAACCAAAATCACCGCTCATATAATAAATTTTCATCGTTCCCTAACCAATAAGTATAGCGACCTCAATAGATCATGGAAAATGGCAAAAGAATAATCCTTTACATTTTGCAACCAATATTTATTTCTATCTCGTGTATAGAAACAATTTATCACCACACTTTATATCCCGGATTGCTGAATCCTGTGGCCTAACTATGAGATTGAATTGTATTTACTAAATGTCATGGAATGAGTACAACTTTTCAAAATTACTTCTCCTTCTAAATGATAAAATGTATTATATATGCCCTTGATATATTTAAATGGAATGAGCTAGCCTTCTCATTACATGGTCATTATTAGCTTCGGTGTAGCCTTGTTCTTTACTACGTGAGAACAACGCTACCGCTGCAAACTAATCACCAGATGAAGTTGTTGGGAAAGTGCCAGACGGGCAACATTTACCGAAGCCGTTAACCATAACCAATAAAATTATTGTATTCTATGTCCACTTACCTTTCATAAAACACCTTGTTTAAGAGTGACTGTTCACCATAGAGTAACCGAAGCTGTGAAGCCCGACCTCCTTCGATAGACAAAGAAAGACAAGAAAGGTTACACTCGAAAACTCGAGAATGGTAATCATACCCGATAGAATGCAATCGCTTTGAGAATTCTCTCTTTCTCCGAAATCCGAAAGAAAATTCTGTTAGGTAAACGGCCATTTTCTCTAGATTACTTTCCCAAAACAAAATCTCCCGTTCGACTGTTGACAATAAAACCTATAATTCATCGTTCTGCAATCTTTGGTAGATGGGTGTATACTAATATCGTTCAAAAAAAATATCTGCCGTCATTTGGCCTATCGCTTAGATGAAATAATGAAAACGCAACATCAAGACTGCTTCTTTTAATCAAGATGAAAGAGAATTAGTGCTGCCATTCGGCTGCTCGCTGCCATTCAGACGGATTGCTGCCATTCAGCTGTTCCCTGCCATTCGGCTGTTCTTCACGTTAGAAAGCAGAGTAATAAAATATGTCCAACTACCATTTGCTCGTCAGCTGCTTTTCGGCTGCTATTCGTCCAGAAAAAATTATGACGTCCATGCCGATCGATAGATAAAAATCTAGATCTTCCAAAAAAGTTTTTTTATATCCTAAGAACGTCAACATCCAAACACGAAGTATTATTTGCTTTAATTCCTACGAAGTAGGCTACAGATCGCAAATTGTCCGGTAATGAGTCAGTCAGTCAGTCAGTCCATCCGAATCCTTTCGTCGGCAAAATAAGGAGAACCGTTGACATTAGAACCTTGATTTTTGGCATGAACGTGCATTAGGGCATTGTTACGAGCAAGTTCTGAGTTGACCGAATTCTGATTAAAATTTGATTTATAATTATTTTTTATTGATGGCTCAGCGAGTACACTGTCATGCCCATCGGGAAGCCTTGGCTGTATGTTTCACTGTATACACAGTGGTGGGATATGCCATCCGTAATTGTTTTTATGAAATAGGAAATGCTAATTTTCCATCATTTGTTAGTGCATTTATCCACACTGCTATTACCAGGCAACTTGCCATTCCTAATACACACAATTCAGTATATTGTTATAGATATATGTAAACTGTGGCCTTTAACGTGTATCCTATTTCACATCCAAACATTTCATCACAGACCAAATCATGCAGGCTTCAAATTTAGGTCAAATTGCCACTTATGATGAAATATCAACCAATTAAGTCAGCCTGAAGCAATAACCCAGCAGATCATAGAAAGATCTGGTATCATCCTCCAGATTAGCCTGTGAGCAACAATGATAAAATTTACTGAGGGTGAAACAAAGCTGTCCTGCAAGCCACCCAAGGAATTTATCAGCTTGTGTTGGGACATGTTGTTGGTATCATGTAAGTTGTTTAGTAGTTTACTCATTCAAATCTCCATACCATATTTTCTGTTATTCAACAGACAAATTTCTTTACTGGTTTTAATTGTTTAATTTTTACTGGGTTTCAACTGCTACAGATAGTAACATAGTACTGATACTGTAGAAATGGGTAGTGTGAATTTAATTATTCCATGTTT
>JAVTVY010030622.1:0-126812 GCA_036873755.1 Hanleya hanleyi
TTAACTAATTCGCTTGCCTTGCGACGGAAGAATCGTATTTGTGGCTGCCGATTTTCCTAATATTTAAGATCTATTTTGCATATTTATATAATAAATTCCGAAATTTCCAATACGGAAAACGCGTCCTTCGCGATGGAACAATGATATTTATGCCTTTCTATTTTCCTCATATTTTGCATGTTTATATCATAAATTCCGAAATTGCTCGTGCGGGAAATTTTCTCAAAATTTATTAACCTGACCCTTATTGATGTTAGTGAGATGGAACGGAATATTCAAATGTATGAAATCCAAGACAGACCCCAAGATTCATAAATTTAAACGTAATTTGTATAAATCGTTAAAATTGTTATAAGATACGGTACTTGATCGTGATGTGATATCCGGGGGTATTGTAACATATGGTTGGTTGGTTGGTTTGATTGGGCACTCAATTGTATAACAATGGGCACTGGTCATACAGAGTATGCCGTGCAACCCGTTCCCCCACACCGCCTAAACATATACTAGTACAGCTACAGTCGATATAGACTCAGCCATCGTTGGCTTGATCGATAAGCTTGATGTATTTTTTACCAAAAGGTAATTTGACTGAGTTTTCCTGTGAAAATTTGAGGTGGGGTACATTCTAATTAAATGTTCAGCTCCCAACTATGAGATTTGTCATCGCGCGAATCTTTCAATTCAACAGGCCTCCACTTTCAAATGTGGAGGGGCAGAACACCCTTTGCCCCCCCCCCCCACATACACACACTTTCTGGTCATGAATGCTGCTGGGGGAATGAAAAATACACTCAAAGTCAGGCAATGTGGCGGATTTAATAAAATCAACTGTCATGGATTAAAATAAACAAAATTCTATTCCTCTTTTGCACGGATTAAGTCAGGCGCGGCGGAGAAGGGGGGGCAGTCTTCTATGAAAATGCTCTAATGAGCGTAAAATGATTTTCGACTCCCGCTTCGAGGGAGAGGACAATCCCCCTCCCTCTCCCCCCTCCCCACTCCCTCCCCCCACCCCCCCTTTCAATGTTTAATTGCTTCCGCCGCGCTGATAGAACTTTTTGGAGCTGTGAAAATGCCAAGTTATGGTGAAGAAATGATATTTGGTATGGCGTATAGCCCGCCACCTCGGCCAGGGTTGCGGGTTCGAATCCCGCTGGCGACCAATTTATTCTTTTTCTCTCCAAAAATCATTTCATATATATATATATACTCAGTGGCGGGCTATACGACATACCAAATATCATTTCTTCATTATAAAGCTAGTTGCACACATTGCAGCACCAAGAGAGAAGGTTGGTCACCACAGCGTGCGGTTGTAATACCTATGGGTCGTCATAGCTCAGTCGGTAGGGCATCGGTGCGATAAGCCGGGGTCGTGAGTACGAATTCTGCTGACCACCAATTTATTCTTTCTCTCTCAAAAATCATTTCATGAGTTATGGTGAGGAATATTACCTCAAAAAAGGTCACCCTAGAATTGCCCCGGATTTGTAACATTTTTTCACAGATGTGCCCCTCCACTTTTGAAGACCTTCCTACGCCCATGTAAAACGTACATCAATTTGTAAACTCACTTGTTTTGGGGACGAGGTGGATTGAAGATGTATGTCGTAGTAATTCAAACATTACCTCCAAGATTCGATTGCCATCCATCGCAGATAAAGCTTTATCGTTGCTAAAGATTGTACATTACATCACGTCATCAATACCTTTACACGGCATCGCTGACCATGGTTGTCCATCGCTAAAACAAGTGAGAAATGACTACAGTGTAGTCAAATCCTGCAACCTTTCTTCTCTGGCTAAGTTTCGTAGCTACTTTCAAGCCTCGTAGCTATATTAGCAATATGCTCTGTTGGACATGATTTCCGTTGAAAGAATAGCTCGAAAGATGAATGTGAATTTTGGCATGTTATCGTGGCATGTTATTTCCCATTCTCCGGCTAAAATCTCCGACTGACTCTCCCGCCGACATCTCCGTCCATCTAATCGTGGTTAGCATGCGGGAGTATATTCGTTGTCTCAAATCAAATACATGTCTGAAGTTTTGGGGGTGTGTGGGCGGTGGTATTCGGGTGAAGTGTCGAAATATGGGGTCTCTATATATAACCCCATGCTTTATATAAATCCACAACATATAAAGCATCCTGTGGCCATAGCATAGGCGTGCCGATTTTGATCACCGATAAGCGCGATTGATAAATTATTTTAAATATGGTTACTTGCTATACTTATATTGGCAATATCTATAGTGGGTAAACAAACAGATTAACTGAATAAATTAACTAGTCTCGCTATGTTTTTTTCTCTCTCTCATTCGTGTCTTTTGACAGTATACGACATGTACAAATGAACTCTGAAATTCTCTCGGCATCAGATTATATATCTCCTACTGTCGCATATACCCTCTGATTGCATTGGCCTTGAAAGCGCGTTACTAAACGCAACTGAGTATAGTCACAGGATATCATTGCTAATCGGCGGTCATTGCAACGTGTACCCTTTTCAAGCGGCGTATGACTTGTGCGCTCCTATACAAGATATACTGGTTGCATTTTACATCGGCTCCTGTCATGCCTGTGCAGACAGACGCGCCTTGATAACAATCGCGCCTCATTTTGGGACCCGAAGCAGTCAGGGAGAGTTATATACCCACAAGAGGAGGTTACAGCTGTGACAATAGGAGAATGACACTCTGAGCGTGTTGGAAATTCAAGGACAAATTATACTTCAATTTATTAGGGAATGCTATAATTGAGAACATAATATTATGGCTGAAGTTATAATACTATGATGTTGGAGAAAGCTCAAGCCACTTACGAGCTCGAATAATTAGCTGTGCTACAGACAAAACCAACTCAACAATACAGATTATAAGGTTGTATTCGATCCATGTATCGATAAACAACTTGAAAACGTTAAATAGCGAAAACCTTTCAAAGTCATCTGAGCACAACGAGTTTCTTTAGTCCTTGTGGTTTTTCAGCTGTATCCTCTGTGTGCTTCGCACCTGTGCACATTGTACTCTTTGCAGCTATGTACTCTTTTATCTCTTCTACTATTCTGTAAGTCCCAAAGCCTTGCCGGTAACTGCGAAAAAAATAATACGGTTTATTATATACTTGGTGATGAGATAGTCAAAATTATCAATCGAATAAAAGCGATATTTTCACAGTGATGATATCAAATATGTCATCACTGTGATGATATGGAAAATTACGTCACAGCGAACAAATACATGTCACCGTGGACACAGTGATGAGGCAATTGACCGAACCTCCACAAGGTTTATGCGCCAAAGAAAAACAAGCTAAATATTTGGGAAGGATTTGTATGTTAGTAGTATATAGACCGCAAAAGCCCGCGTATTGACCGTTGACCTCAGAAATTTGCATATCACGTGACAGAGGTCAAAGGTCATTGAGTGCACTTGACCTGTATCCTTTCATCTTGTCTTTGACCTTGGATCATGTTTAGACATGTTAGGGTTTTTCCCATCACGTGCGGTATGACGTCACTTCCGGTCTGTGCGAATGGGGCGTGACCTGATAGGACATTTACTGACCTGTCTGTGGGTTTTTTCCCTACAATATCGTTCACTTTCGTGTGTTTCCGGTGAGGTGTGATGGGTATTTTGTTTTCGGTGAGAGGGGAACATGATAGGCCATGTACTGTCTGTCGGGGTTTTTCCCGCCAGAATTTCGCTGTCGTCTGCTTGTCACGTGCCGAACACCTGGCTCCCCGAATTGCAACATTGTTGCACGTTCGCAAGATTATAGGCCATGTACTGTCTCTGGGGTTTTTCCCGCCAAAATTTCGCTTTCGTCTGCTTGGGGTTGTCACGTGCCGAACACCCGGCTCCCCGAATTGCAACCTTGTTGCACGTTCGATTGCCCTATATCCGGGTCCTTTAGCAATACCATTGATGGGATGCGTTTACTGTATTTGGGGAATCACGGGGAGATCAGGTGATAGTTCAAGGTCATATTGAATGATAGGAATGCGTGTACTGACCTGTTCAGCCGTGGTTTACATCCGGGGACTTATATCCGGGTCCTTTAGCTGTGTGTTCCGGCTACAGCCGAGTTTACACGGGAACAATCGGTTAGTTACGGAGGAAGACACGGAGGTGACCGAAGATGTCACGGAGGTACCCGAAGAGACACGGAGGTTACCGAAGATGTTACGGAGGTCACCGAAGAGACACGGAGGTGGCCGATGATGTCACGGAGGTTACCGAAGAGACACGGAGGTGTCCCAGGAGTCACGGACGTTACCGAAAAGACACGGAGGTGGCCGAAGATGTCACGGAGTTTACCGAAGAGACACGGAGGTGACCGAAGAGTCACGGACGCTACCGAAAAGACACGGAGGTGACCGAAGAGACACGGAGTTTGCCGAAAAGACAAGAATGTCACGGAAAAACGTATAAAAGAGGGAATTTATAGGGAATTGCTTCATTCATTGCCCTGCCGATCACAGCTATTCACATCCAGGTCAAAAGGTCAAAGCTCCTGGACCGCCAAGGCTCGGCCCTCTTCGAGACAATAGATAGCCTTTATCCGCCCTTCCGAAGCATCCATGTATAGAGGAGGGTCTCCGACAATATTACCCTCTATTTATCCATGTTAAATGACCAGTGGGGAACCCCCAATTTTCCCCAGAACCGTATTGGCACGAAAAATACATGAAACCATGGAACTTACAGTAATAAACTTAATCTATAGGTGTCTCCACTCGCCGTCTTCCTGGTCTTTACCCTTAACCGCTGACATGGGCTTTAACGTTTAAAATCCGCATGTAAACACACCCATAGTGGTTCCTCCAGCGTGGATGTGCTGTAATGGAGGGGCTAATAAAAGGATTTTTGAACAATCTTTGATTGTTGCTCTCTTTTTGAACTAACCAATCAGAATAGTACGTATCACGGACTACATCCGTAGAGCTACGTATAGGCGCGCATGTGTGACATGGTGTATAAAACTCGCCCCTCTGCATCCCACACCTCATTCCTACGGTTACAGAGCCATGACGGACACTCATCCCTATGCCACTCGCATTTTACAGCATGCGACCGTGGTTAATTCACTCACGGATTACCGAGCAGTGGTTCGGTCCATATTTGCAGATGGTGACGACAACGAGGGGCGGCGCCAGATCCTGAAAGAGTTTACAGAAGCGGTCCTCGACAGAGTGCACACGATGGAGAGGCGTGCTATCACCCACCACTACTGGACTATGACAGCCATTCTTGATGCCCGGACTATGGACCACGAACGCTCACGCCGGAACCAGCTACGGCTCGTTGGCCTAGTAATGGTCTTTGCCCTATTGACCCTGACGCTGTGACCTCCACAGATGCGCTTATGTGCAACCGATATATACGAGGGTCAGTCACAGTGTGCGTCATTCACCGATCGTCATTGGGTCAACCATGTCACCGGGGGACCTGACCATAAATACGAGAGACACTCAGAGTGTGTGTCATTCAACGTTCGTCGTTGGGTCAACCATGTCACCAGTCCTACGAGCCATCCTTTCCCTTACACCCCGGGTGGGGTTACACCGTTGAAGACCGTCGAGATGTTTGCTGGTCGCGCGCTGAGGACGTATCGAATACGGTTACGCTACACCGTGACGGCTGGACCAAATTTAAACGGGTGTTGAGCGGTGAGCTCGACGGAAACCTCATCCACATAGACAATGCCATCTACGTACACCGTGGACCCTTCTTCCCACGCCTGGGCCGTTACCAAGACCCTACGCGAGGCTTCACCCTAGACTCCGATCTGTGGACGGCCTTCGAGAAAGTGGTGCCTATCGTGGACCAGCTGTTTACACCGGACGAGCGATCAGCTGTTCAGTTGGGCTGGGCTCGTGCCCTGAGGGAAGCGGCGGCAGAACCCAACGAACAAATTACCAAACCTGGCAATGAAGCGGAGGCAGACGACGATGCCATTGATTATCCGGCTAGACTGTCAGCCCAGTGACATGACCACCCGATCCTTTGATCTCCCGGGGTTCTTCCTATAAATACGCGAGACAGTACAAATCTTGTACCATTCACGTACTGATCATGACGGAGGCAGCACGAGCGTATCTCAGCTTGAACCCCGAGGTCTTTTTGCACGTCTATGCGGATAAGGTCGATATCATGGGGGAGATAGGAGACATCTGTGATGCAGACCCTACACAACCGTGCCCGGTTCATATTCGTCTGTCCCGGGAGGGCTGGACCAAATTCAAACGGGCGTTGTCTGGTGAACTGGACGGCGATCTCATCCACTTGTGTCACGATGTGTACATCCGACGCGGC
Source organism: Hanleya hanleyi (assembly GCA_036873755.1). Classification (NCBI taxonomy): domain Eukaryota; kingdom Metazoa; phylum Mollusca; class Polyplacophora; order Lepidopleurida; family Hanleyidae; genus Hanleya; species Hanleya hanleyi. Next base: position 6,320 of record JAVTVY010030622.1, read on the forward strand.
CCCTTCTTTGTTCAGTTGGCTCGGCTAGATGGAGGTACAGTGCATTTTACCCTTCACCCTGTTCTATGGTCTGCATTGGAAGATGCCGTGGCAGATGTGGATCAAGTGCTTACGGGGGAAGAGCGGTCATCAGACGAGTTGGACTGGTTATTTACCATGGACAATATACTGGCAGAAGCCAACGAAGAAAATCAGGAAGAAACTCCGGCCCAAGATATACCGTTATAAATAAACGATAGAGCCAGGGTCCATCATCATTTGTCACCATGAAGAGCTGGGAGAAGCTGTTGGATAACTTATACTACAGCCCGACAGTCCGGCGGCCTATAGTGCATTGTCGGCTCTCTATCGAGCGGCCAAACCCCAGGGATACAACGTGCCCAAGTCCGAGATTGGTTAAAAAAACAAGACACCTATACCTTACATCGATCTGTCCGTCGCTATTTTCAACGAAACCGGGTCATCGTGTGTGGTATAGATGCCCAGTGGCAAGCGGATTTGGTCGATATGAGCGCCTTTGCCAAACACAACGATGGGAATCGCTATATCTTGACGTGCATCGATATCCTGTCGAAGTATGCGTGGGTGGTACCCATCTGGACGAAAACTGGTGCGAATCTCATAGCGGCACTGAAGGAAATCTTCAAGACCGGGCGCAAACCCTTGTATTTGCAAACCGACGAAGGCACGAAATTCCTCAACAGACCGTTCCAACAGTTTCTGAAAGCCCAGAAGGTGTTTTTCTTCCATACGTACAACGCGACCAACGCTTCCGTTGTAGAAAGGTTCAACAGGACATTCAAGGGCCGCATGTATAAACATTTCACCTATAAGAATACAAGGCGGTACATCGATGTTCTCCCGAAACTTGTGAGTGGATACAATCGAGCCTATCACCGGAGTATAGAGAGAGCCCCCATTACCGTCACCCAACGCAATGAAGCCCAAATCCGGCGTGTCTTGTACCCCAGGAAATCGCAGCGAACGCCGAAGGAGGTGTTCAAGGTCGGGGACCCTGTACGGATCAGTAAAGTCAAAGGTCAATTTGAGAAAAGTTACTTGCCCAACTGGAGCGATGAGCACTTCCTGATTAAACGGCGCCTACCCCGACAGCAGCGAGTCTATGAACTGGAAGATCTTCAAGGGGAACCGTTGCTAGGGACGTTTTACGACACGGAATTACAGCCTGTCGTAAAAACAAAGCAAGACTACTACACGGTGGAGCAGATTTTGAAAACGGAACGCCGCCGTGGCAAACTGTTTCATTTCGTCAAATGGCAAGGCTGGCCCAGTTCCTTCAATTCCTGGGTCGCGGCCAACCAGGTGAAACGACTATAAAGCCAGACACCACTACCATCATCCTTCATTCCACGTTCGACCATGAACACGGCGCTATGGACCAACAGCAGCTGCCTCTGGACACAGCGTCTCCCAAAACGCGCAAAGCGCAAGTGGGCTTTGTGGCCATAGTGCTAATCCTGCTGAGCGTGTTGTACGGAGGAGTGTTTTACGACGTAGCCTATCTCAGCACTCTACTTAACCAACATAGAACTCCAGCCACCAGTCAAACCAGTCTACAGACCTTCTCTACACCAGTCAACCCCGTGATAGAAACGAGCCCAGTCATCACCACCACACCACGTGTACAAGCCACATCGAGCTCCACACCAAGTATACAGTCAACATCTACACCAAGTACACCCACTACGTCTCAAAACCCACCGGATTTCATCACTCACAGTGAACAGACAACGACAGACCGACGTTGTACCCACCACCACCACTCCAGTTCACTCGTACCCAAATTTACAAGAGCGGGTTACCACGACAGCGCATACAGCTCAAACCATGGACCCTCGGTGGCAGCATCCCTTCACTTGCGTCATCGCAGGACCGACGGGCTCCGGCAGAACGCACTTCGTCAGGACGCTCCTTCAACACGCCGACAGCATGATCACCCCACCCATTGCCCGAGTCGTGTGGTGTTATGGAGAATGGCAGGCAGCGTATGCAGCAATGCCCCATATCACGTTCGTGGAAGGCCTACCTAACCTGGCCGATTTGGAACCCGACACCTTGGTGGTTCTGGATGATCTCATGGCGGAGACGGATGCGCGCGTCACCCAACTCTTTACCAAAGGCAGCCATCATCGACGGCTCAGCATCATCTACATTGTGCAGAATCTGTTCAGTAAAAACAAAGAACATCGGAACATCAGCTTAAATGCCCACTATCTGGTGGTCTTCAAAAACCCGCGAGACACCACTCAACTGCTGCACCTGGCGAGACAGATGTATCCCGGCCGCACATCGTTTGCGTTGGAAGCCTTTAAAGATGCGACAACCTCTCAGCACGGGTATATGCTCTTCGACCTCAAGCAAGCCACCCCCGATCACCTTCGACTACGGACCGGAATCTTTCCCGGAGAGACCCACCACGTTTACATGCAAAAATAATAAAAACACACCCACAGTGGCTCCCTCAGCTGGAGTGTGTGCGTTTGATGATGGAGATAATACAAAGAATTAATACCACATCATGATTGACTTTGTCTCTGTTCGATATTGAGGAGATAGCCCGCAAAAGGATAAAAAGAGCAGAGTTGTGGGTTCTAGCATTAGTTGTACATGATGTCTGCGCGACTACGGAAGCACGCCCCGACGCTCCGTGTATTGAATACGGCCCAACCCGAGCTGGTGCGAACCATTGTACACGGTGCGGACCCTGACCGTGTACGCTGTCTGTGTGAGATAGGGTACAACCTGTTAAAAGGAAACGTACCACTGACTCCGGCTCAGAAGACCAAGTTGACCAAGCACAAGACAGGTCTCCGAATTCTAGTCCAGAAGCGAGTCTCTCAAACACAAAAGAAAAAGGTGTTACAGAAAGGTGGCTTTCTCGGGGCCATTTTAGCACCGTTGGTCGCTTCCGTGTTGGGTCCAGTATTGGGTGGACTCTTCGGCCGACAATGAACCACACGAAAAAAATGGTCCTCGTCGAACCACGGCTCCTTCAAAACCTCCAATCGCCCTACCCTGTTCCACCTACGGTGAAGACCATAAACACCCTCGATGGAGAGATGCAACAGATCTTACAAAGACCGGGGTTAAGCGATCAAGAGAAAGTACAAAGCTTCAACGGTACATGACGTTCATGGGCCAATACAAAAACCCTCTCTACCCCAGCACTACCACCACCACCACCACCACCACCACCACGCGACACACCGCCGACCTCAGTACAGCTCCAACAGCCGCCATTACCAGGGGTACCACCCACAGCCCCACAGTGGGTGGAAGATGAAGTCCTGAAGAGTGTACCTGCATCGTTGAAGAAACAAGCTGGCCTGGTATTACAACGGATGAAACAGAATCCTAACATGACTTGGAATGATAAAGGCGAATTCCTGGTACAGAATCTGGTGGTCCCCGGTACCCACATGACGGATTTAGTGAATGACCTGATGCGTCAACGCAGGTCGCACACGGATCCTCGAGGAAGGGAGGTCTTCGCTCAAGGCTTGAAAGACATGCATGTACCACAGGAATTGGTGGGGAACACCCACCGCTGGGCCTTTATGCAGCGGACCCAGCAATCGCCGAGTGGCCCACTACCTACTTGGGAAGCCGAATGGGCAAAGGAGTCACCTCCAAAACACCACCACAACGGGCGCCTTCTTTTCAGGCCTTTAAAAAACCATCCTTGATCAGGACACCCCACATCTCCAGAGCCGTGACAGGTAGCAAGTCACCGCGACGAACACGAAGCATAAGACAGGTCTCCGAATTCTAGTCCAGAAGCGAGTCTCTCAAACACAAAAGAAAAAGGTGTTACAGAAAGGTGGCTTTCTCGGGGCCATCTTAGCACCGTTGGTCGCTTCCGTGTTGGGTCCAGCATTGGGTGGACTCTTCGGCCGACAATGAACCGCACGAAAAAAAATGGTCCTCGTCGAACCACGGCTCCTTCAAAACCTCCAATCGCCCTACCCTGTTCCACCTACGGTGAAGACCATAAACACCCTCGATGAAGAGATGCAACAGATCTTACAAATTACAACACATATAAGGGAAGTGGGAAGAGGTGCCGACATACTGACTGCTTCATAGGACTTCACAGAATAGTCTTCTGGTAAATCTATTCTAAAGCACATACCAAGAATCTAACGATTCGTGATATGTGTTGTATCTCAGGTACGCTTTTATTGTACCTGTTCATGTGGCAACTTGGATGATATGACCACACGGCCTCTAGCACCGGCATAAGCGGTATTAGATACAAATCTAAAGAGCTATGATGGAAATGCTCTGACAACTCGTATACTGGTAATTGGTGAGCTGTTTCGCTGTGACAACTCGTACATTGGAGATTGGTGAGCTGTATCGTCGTCAGATGTAAATGACAGCAATTAACACAAAAGACTAGTCTGTAAGGCCCGATGTCGACCCAGCATCAGCAAGACCGGGGTTAAGCGACAGTGAGAAAGTACAACGGTACAATGAGACGCTTCAACGGTACATGACGTTCATGGACCAATACAAAACCCTCTCTACCCCAGCACTACCACCACCACCACCACGCGACACACCGCCGACCTCAGTACAGCTCCAACAGCCGCCATTACACGGGGTACCACCCACAGCCCCACAGTGGGTGGAAGATGAAGTCCTGAAGAGTGTACCTGCATCGTTCAAGAAACAAGCTGGCCTGGTATTAAAACGGATGAAACAGAATCCTAACATGACTTGGAATGATAAAGGCGAACTCCTGGTACAGAATCGGGTGGTCCCCGGTACCCACATGACGGATATAGTGAATGACCTGATGCGTCAACGCAGGTCGCACACGGATCCTCGAGGATGGGAGGTCTTCGCTCAAGGTTTGAAAGACATGCATGTACCACAGGAATTGGTGGGGAACCCCCACCGCTGGGCCTTTATGCAGCGGACCCAGCAATCGCCGAGTGGCCCACTACCTTCTTGGGAAGCCGAATGGGCACCGGAGTCACCCTCCAAAACACCACCACAACGGGCACCTTCTTTTCAGGCCTTTAAAAAACCATCCTTGATCAGGACACCCCACATCTCCAGAGCCGTGACACGTAGCAAGTCACCACGACGAACACGACGCCGGACACAACCGCCCAAGGCCTGGAACACCTATTAAAACCAACAGCAGCAGCAGGACAGCTCAGTCGCCATGTTTTACCTCACCCTACCCAGTAACAGTTCGCTGGATGTGTTTCCTGACAACACCTTGGCCAAGTACGTCACCCAGTTACCTCAACCGTTGCATTTACCTGGACGATGGGAATGCGGCCTTGTGGATATCCAATACCCTTACTCGTGGTACAACGTGCGAGCCAATGAAGTGTGATACGAGGTGACCTACGAAGGTAAAAACACCCGACTCACCCTCCTCGAAGGCCAATACGATACCCCCAAGGAGTTCATGGGTGGGCTGACAAGACTGTGGCATTATAAGGCTCTACGGGAGGTGACGAATGTTTCAAAACCCATCAAATCCTTTCCCTTCAAGAATCACGTGGACTTCGATTACAACGCACACAACGACAAAACACAGATCCTCCTCACCGCCAACGTGAGTGTCGTACTGAGTCCTATCCTACAGCAAATGCTGGGTCTCGCTCACGCGACCTACACGGGTCCATCCGAGGACCATGGCCAGATCCCGATGGATATGAAGTCGGGTATGTACGGACTCTACGTCTACTCGGACGTAGTCGACAACCACATCGTGGGCGATATCAACACACCTCTGTTACGGGTTGTCTCCATTATAAAGACGTATGGAGATCGAATCACCCACAGCTTCACCCACATGCTCTACCTGCCCGTACGACAAACCGACATCAACACTATCACGGTGGATATAAGAGATGACACGGGACGACCGGTGGCATTCGAACGAGGAAAAGTGGTGCTGACACTTCATTTTCGACAAGCACGTGCTCCCCACTTTGCATAATGAAAGTACCTTACGAGTGCGATGCACGCAGCTATATGGACTATTATGCCCAACAGGCCGGGAGTGGCCTTCCCGTCTTTAGTGGTGCACGCATGCAACGAGGACACGGGCTGGGGAACATACTCGGGAGCATCGTCAAAACGTTCCTGCCCTTGGTGACGCGTGGGGTGAAAGCAATCGGCAAACAAGCGGTACGCAGTGGACTGCAAGTGGCCGGTGATGTCTTGGGTGGCACGGCACCCAAAGAAGCCTTGAAACGGCGGGCCAAAGAAGCGGGAGCCAAAGAAGCAACGCACCGTAGGGAATAAAAGACCTGCACCACCGAGATCACGCACCAGTCGACGACCGACCCAGCGACGACGCACATCGAAGACCCAGGATATCTTTTCTTAAACATGTCCTTGATCCACGCAGAGTCCTGCCCCTCCACCAACAGTGAATTTGATTTTCGGACCGTGCCGCCCACACAGACCAGTGCCGAACAAGGTTTATGGGTGGAGCATCTCCCGCTCTCCAGCATCAACGAAACAGGGCCCATCCAGTTCACCATCAGTGATGCGGATACGGCCTATGTGGATTTAACCCATACATACTTGTATGTGAAAGCCAATGTCGTCAACGGGGATGACTCCAGAATCATCCAAGCTGCAACGGTGGGTCCGACGAATATCTGGCTGCACTCGATGTTTCAACAGGTGGATATTTTTCTCAGCGACAAACTCATCAGTGACTCGACCAACACGTACCCCTATCGAGCCTACATCGAGACACTGTTGTCGTATGGACGAGAGGCTAAAAAATCTCAGCTGACAGCCGCTTTATTCTACCAGGACACACCCGAGCACATGGACACGGTGGACAATGTGGGATATAACAAACGGAAGGCTTTCACTGCGAACGGTGGATCTCATGGGTCGACTACACGCAGACATGTTCATGCAAGACCGGTACCTCTTGAACAAGATCCCCATCAAAATCCGACTGATACGGGCGCCTCCGACCTTGGCCTTGATGGCCACTAACATAGACCGGCATGCAGCCGACTGTAAGATTGTTATCCAAGACGCAGCCCTGTATGTCCGAAAAGTGAAACCGAATCCAGCCGTTCAATTGGGACACATGAAAGCCTTGGAAACAAAACCAGCCCAGTACCCTATCCGACGTGTACAAACCAAAGTGTTCTCTGTGCCTGCTGGAAATATGGGCGCCAACAAAGAAAACCTGTTCCTGGGGGAACTACCCAAGCGATTGATCCTGGCCTGTGTGGAAAATACTAGTTTCAGCGGAGCCTACCCAGAGAATCCGTTTGACTTTAAACATTTCGGCATCAATTTTGTGGCCCTGCTTGTGGATGGACAACAGGTGTCAGCCACGGGCTTAACACCGAACTTTGGGCGCAGGAATTTCATTCGAGCCTATCAGAGCCTGTTTACAGCCATCGGTCAAATCAACCAGGACGAAGGGAATATGATCAGTCGGGAGGACTACGCAAACGGATACACGTTGTTCTGTTTCGATCTGACCCCCACCTTAGAGAACGACCATCAGCTGGCCCTGGCCAAGCAAGGCAATTTACGGTTGGAAATCCACTTTGCACGAGCCCTCGGGACCACCGTCAATGTGATCTGCTACGCCGAGTTTGACAACATCATTCAAATGGACAAGGCGCGCAACGTCCTGTGTGACTTTTCCACCTAACATGGATACAGACCAGTTAACCACCGTGCTGGAGAATGACCCAGGGACACGTATGGTCTTTCAAGGGGTGTTCGCCCGAGATGTGTTCTCATTAGACCGTATGTATCCTGCTGCATACGTTCTCAACACGGACCCGATGGATCGGCCCGGTGAATATTGGGTGGGCGTGTACTTGACAGAACAGCAGGGCGAATACTTTGACCCGTACGGCCTGCCACCCCTCCATCCCGATTTAACAGACTTCATGTATCAAGGCACAGAGACGTGGTGTTGGAACAGTCAAACGTTGCAAAGCCTGACCAGTAGCGTGTGCGGACAATATTGCTTGTTTTACCTGTACCATCGATGCCGGGGAAGGACCGTATCTACCATCGTACAGATGTTTGAGGAATACCCCAAGGCCGAGGACCGCGATGTACTCTTATATGACTGGGCCGCCGATCATTTCGATGTTCAAGCCCGGTTCTGGGCTTAAGTTCTTTCAATGTACAAGCCCCCTGTTCTGGGCTTAAGTTTACAAGCCCCCTGTTCTGGGCTTCAGTTCTTCCAATGTACAAACCCCCTGTTCTGGGCTTCAGTTTTCACGTGGTTGTTCTCACGTTGTTGTTTTTCACTGAATAAAAAATGAGATCTCACCAAAAACCCTGTCTTGTGTGTTTTCTATATGAGCATAGTGCATGAAGGCTATAACAGACCTGTGGGGATTCGGTCAATGAATGGACTGAGAAAAGTAGCCAATCAGTGGCCTAGGATGGGGCCAAATGTAACCCATCAATGTCCAGAAAACAATGCAAGAGCACTGCAGTAAAATAAAGACCCAATGAAATCAGACCAAGTATATTTTTTGGTCTAGGTTACGAGCGGGCATTCCAACATTTGACGAGGAGTTACAAGTTACAAGAGCCACAGTTGGAGTGAAGTGAGAAACAAAATGAGATCTCACCTTGTCTTGTGTGTGTTTTCTATATGAGCATAATGCATGAAGGCTATAACAGACATGTGGGGATTCGGTGAAACTGGCTTTGAACACCGTTGAGAAAGTAACCAATCAGTGCCCTAGGATAATCCGAAATTCATCTGCGCACTTCCGGTGATGCCGCGCACTTCCGGATAACCCGTGCACGCGCGCGCGCGCTGCGGCCAGGGCGGGGCGGGCCGGGGCCGGGGAAAACCCGAATGTTGAAAATCCGAACCCTACGTCTAAGGGAAAATTTAAACTCTTCTGTGTTCGGAGGTAGTTTTAGTGAAACCAGAAGTGACGTCACCCACTTGCGCAGAACCCACCACAATGAATGACCCGTTTGTAAACAAGTCCCCGGATGAATGGTCAGGTCAGTACATGCATTCCTATCATTCAAATGACCTTGAACTACCACGTGACCTCTCCGTGATGGAAAAAAACACAGAACCAAATGAGTACATGCATCCCATACCCAGGTCACGCCCGATTCACGCGGAAGTGACGTCATACACCTGCGCACTCCACATGATGGAAAACCCCCAGAACCAAGTCAGCACATGCATACAGTCAGACGAGGTCAAAATACTCGCTTTTGATTGGCTGTCAAAGGTCACGATATGCAAATTTTTGAGGTCAAAGGTCAATGGTAGTGAATATACGCACTCTATACTGGAGGTCAAAGGTCAATGGGAGTCAATATACGCCCTTGATAGGGGTTTTCCCCTAGTTTAGGGGTAAAGTCCGTGTTCCGTTTTCTATATTTTTTCTGGAGAAACTTTTACATGCACCCATCCATGTACCCAGGCCCCGATAAGCCCGGGGACCGATATGACCCCTTTTGGATAGGGTTGATAGGTGTTTTCCCCTAGTTTAGAGATAAAGTCCGTGTTCCGCTATTTATATTTTCGGGACAAATCCTAATTTTACATACACCCAATCCCCCACTCTCTCAGCAGTCCCCGATAAGCCAGGGACCGATATTAGCCCTTTGGGATAGGGGTGATAGGAGTTTTTCCCTAGTTTAGCGGTGAAGTCGATGTTCCGCTTTTTATATTTTCGGGACAAATCCTGATTTTACATACACCCACTCCAGGCAGAACCCGATAAGCCAGGGACCGATATTAGCCCTTAGTGAAAGAGTTGATAGAGGTTTTCCCCTATTTTAGAGGTAAAGTCCGTGTTCCGCTTCAAAATTTTTTTCGAGACAAATCCTCATTTTACATACACCCACCCATGACTTACAAAATCCTTCCGTAGGGACCCCAAGTCCCCGACTCAAATGAATAGACGGCATACAAGTCCGTACATGCACTCCTAATCACGTGACCGCCGCATGATGGAAAAAGCCCAGAACCAAGTCAGTACATCCCATACAGTCATACCCAGGTCACGCCCGATTCACGCAGACCGGAATCCCAGAACAAGTCTGGACATGCCTTGATCTCGGGGAGCCAGGTGTTCGGCACGTGAGCTTACTCACGCAGACGCCAGACCAGGTGTTCACCGCAACATTGCAGCGAACGTGCAACAATGTTGCAATTCGGGGAGCCAGGTGTTCGGCACGTGACAACCCCAAGCAGACGACAGCGAAATTCTGGCGGGAAAAGAACGACATTGTAGGGAAAAACCCCACAGACAGGTCAGTACATGTCCGATCAGGTTCACAGGTCACGCCCCATTCACCCAGACCGGAAGTGACGTCATACCGCACGTGATGGGAAAAACCCCAGCCCTAACATGTCTAAACATGATCCAAGGTCAAAGACAAGATTAAAGGATACAGGCCAACTCAAGTGCACTCGTTGACCGTTGACCTCTGTCACGTGATATGCAAATTTCTGAGGTCAAAGGTCAATGTGCGGGTTAATACTATCTATATACTACTAAGATATTCTCTATGTTTTTTATGTCTCTATTTCAAGATAACGGCCGCTAGTTCCAGGTTAATTTAACGTTCGTTTATGATGGAATATATACTCTCTACGTGATTTCTCTTGTAGTTTTGGAGGAAATGGTTGCCATTTTAGTTGCAATTTTTTTCTATTCTTCTGGGACTTGGTTTTATTTGTGATTTCTCTAGTTATTAAGTTTGTTTTTGCGTTTTTGACCTTGGCAACTGTTGTTTCCGGTTGTGAGAACAGCGTCAAAAGCGACTAGTAATAGTGAAATCTCATTAAATATCCATATTAGACTCCTCTAGACCTTAATTAAGACTATTCTTCTCGTCTGCCCTAACTCTGATGTGGGCACTGAACAATAACTTCTGAATTAGCATTGGAATACTATAGACATAACAGATGTCAAGCTATCTCAGTATTTGCTTCAGTTCAGGAAAAGTGCCTTTGAACTGACCGTTGTCGCTCAATGGGGTCTCAGGTATCTATAGGATAGGACACTTACGTTGAAGTGAGAAGAGAAGGTTTTTCTGGTTTTCTCTGTTGTAGAAACATCACTTTTAGAAATATTTTTTTATCACTATTTATGTGGAGATGCCAGGTCTTTCAGTATAGTTTTCGTTACTCACAGGTTATTTCGTTTTCTCTTTCCAGGTTTCTTCATAACAACAAAATTGTCTGCATGCTATACAATATCTTAGTAAGCAATTAAAAAATAATCCATGTTTCATCAATAGCTGTTTTATTTTAACGAAATCGAGAATGAAGTCCCTGTTAACGTTAAAATCTGGATGAGAATGCAGGCATTAATGTCTTTCCGAAATTGGCCGGCTGAGGCTCCCGGGTATTGACCTGGGGAGGTCCTTGCGCTCACTCCTGGTCATGGTAAACATAGTCCCTGAGCCAATTCAAGAGCTTGTCGTCAGATACGACTAACTAGGGCACCCGTGGGGTTCCCGAGTGTGAAAAGGAATAGGAACCAAAAGTCGTGATATGACTGAAATAGTGTTGAAAGCTACGTTACATCAGATTTACGCACTCACTCACTCTTTCCAAAATGGGAAAGCCGAGATATGATTGTGCCTGTCTCTTCATTTCAAGTCAGTGAACTCTAACATCTCATTTTCTTGGCACAGAAATGTCAAAACTGTCAAAAATGCACAAAATGATCTACATTTTACTTTGATGCAATCAAATTAATATTCCTATCAATGCTCCCCAATCGTGTTTGTCGCTATGTAGGATCTTACTGATTTCAATTGAATTTGGTGTTTAGAGCGCCCAGCTCATGAATATTTTTTATAATCTGATGACATCATGACCGCATTTTAAACTACTTTACTTGCAGTCGGGTGGGGGGGTGTAGGGTCATGTTCTCTGTTGAACTGAAGGTTTACCACACCCTGCATACCAAACGGCTGCTCCAACTTCCGCCGGAGGGTGAACTTCCGCCGGACGGAAGGGCGTGAAGAATGGTAGGACAACTTGTTGGTTTTTACGTTGATATGTCAGAACCTTACCCTATCAACATTATCAAATTGTCTCAATCGTTAGATGGTACGTTTATTTAACTAGCTGACGTGTTTTTGAGAACGGAATAATTCTAAATAGACAATTACATCCATTAGAAGCCGAATCTAGAAACCTTTCTTAGAAAAACTACATCAAATATGCATTTTATCTAATTAATCAAGAATATACTTACGATCGTTATGTAAAACGAGGTTGCCATTTAATGGCAAGATGGTATTTACATGTGAAAAGGAAGAATTTCGATGATTTTAAGACGCATGAATATGACCTGTGTGGAAGTGGTGATACAAAATACGGCGGAGTGAGATTGACTACCGCCGGAATCAATAATAATATGATACAGTTACCGCCGGAGTACCACTGTCTCTTCTTGGCCGAGGTAAATGAATGTACCGTCCTCACTCAATATTGAATCCATCTAACAAATGAAAAAGATACTATTTTAAAGCGAAATCCACTGACTTAAACACACCATTTATGGTCTGAGATCTAAATCTGGCTCTAAATCAGTTCTAAACATAATGCCTACCAAAGAAAGCCAGTCATATATGAATGAGACTTAACTCGCACACGCTATACGCTGACCATATGTTGACCTCAGGCCGCTGCCCAGCATATTAACTTTCGTCCAATCAGACACAACCGTAGGTGTTCAGCCGACCGTGACTCCGCCAAAAAAGTCGAATTTCGCTCTCTTTCAAAAGTGTTTTGACGTAATTTTTCTTATTTTTTTGTTCACAAATATTATTACAGGTAAACCGTTATCTTTCTGGTGAGGGGTAAATAAATGTTTCATTGGTAATGCAAGAGGGTGAAATCAATCGTCTTTTGTAGACCTATGCTGTCGGTCAAGGCGTTCTCCCATTCGTTTAACATGGAGAAGGGATTCACACTACTACTTCGTTTAAATTGAATTTAGATACGCCAAATAAAATCATAAATTACATTAATTTGTACCATAGGGAAGGCGATATATTGTAGAAACTTTGTAGGGGTAAATACGTTTGGGGGAACCTATATTTATTCAGATATAGCAGTTTATAATTGAACCTCCCATCTCGAACAATGCTAGATTTGGACAGGCTGGAGAGCCGTACGTGAGCCGGGATGTCAGTGCGTGTGCACACTACGCCCGCGTCTGGGTTTCTTGCACATGTTGTGGTGAGTACTAGCTATGATATTTACCATTTCGGATTTATTTTCAGTCATTATGTTATTATTGTCTCGTCACATATTGTTCACACCACTGCTTTGATCTTCATCATAGTGTAACGCTAACCTAGTGAGTTGCCACCTATCTTTATTACCTAATTTTTTCATAAATCGTGTAGTTAAAAAAAACAACTCAATAAACACAGAAATTGTTATCTAGTACGGTAATTCTTGTTCATAAACGCTCAATGGTGACTCTAAATAAATGCTCTCAAAAGTGTTTGAGGGTTATCCGATACCTAGACTGTATCTGACGGATACACATTCGCAACATTCTCACGGCGTCAGATTGTATACCTCATACTGTCAGAAATATCGTTGTTGCATCGACAGTTTAGGGGGTTACAAACTCTGACACAGGGGAGAATGATTCGCCATACAGACCGGACAATTACAATGCTGACGAGAACACCTAGGCCAATACACGAGTTGGCATGATGGAGCGTAAATGTCGAGGATAAAATTAGTGATGATCATGGCTATGTCTGCATGGTTAACATATAGTAAAGTGGCCTGATCGTGTACATAGACAAACGCAATTAGAGATTAGATCCTCCGGCGGTGATCATGTCTTCGAGATATGCTCCTCCGGCGGTATTTGTACCATATACGAACATGCATGAGCTAGAAAAACTAACATTGACCGAAGTAGATTGAACTATTTGAAACTACAAGCTATCAGCCTGCTGTTAAGGAACTACTCTTCATATATCTATAACTTATTTGGCGGATGATACACAAATAGATGATTTTTTAAGCATCTAATCACTGTTATGTTGCAATATAGCTCTTAATGTCAGATAAAATGAATTGTAATTAAAAAATAATACAAGGACGAGTTGCAAATTTCACACGAGTTGCTAACACGTCCCCTTGAGAACATTTTCTCATTAAATTTTCGAGTAGTAAATACGTGAAAACTACAAAAAAATTGAAAAATCTGAACTTACTTAGCTTCTCAATCTTTTGTAATTTCCCTCCGGCGGAAGTTCACCCTCCGGCGGAAGTTGGAGCAGCCGTTTGGTATGCAGGGTGTGTTTACGCCAAGGACCAGTCCATACTTCTACCCGCATTATGGTGCCAACCTGGCGGCAGGGCGGCAACATCAGTAGATTCTCGACATCTTGGCCTGTGCTTCGGCAGAGCCAACCGGAAAGCACTTACCATAATGTTCCTTTTAAAGCACCATGAAGAGCTCTCCGGGATTGGTCAACACTCGCGTTACTGCAAGCCAGTCAGATCCTGCAAGCGATATATCCAAAGAGAGCAGATAGGATTTAATTTTAATTAGATTGACTTTGATGATACCCTTTTTCTTACAGGTAAATTGTATGTATTGCATCATGTGTGTATGTTAAGTCATTGTTCGTAAACTGTAAATTTTTAGCATCGAGAATTTCAGATTCTAGTCTTTCTTCAGGCAGAACTGGGTTTTTCACACTAGTCCGTGAGCTACTAGGGCTCACCTTGTACCGCCCCCTCCCCACTACAGAACGAAACTATGTTTTTTATGTGCTTTAGGACATGTCAAATAAGAAACAATTTGTTAACAGTCGATAAACTGGGACTCACTACCCTTTTAATCACTTTGAAATTACCGTGTTAATAAGTATAATTTGTGTGACAATAGGGGTAGGGTTACAAGAATAGTCTTATCTTCCATAATTATCATCCGATCTTTATAATGTTAACCACATACTATTCAGCATTGATTGCTGCATCGAATATTTACAAGATAATATCACTATTTGTTGGGTATGACGTCACACAGGGACCATACATAGAAAAGTAGAAGTAGTAGCGAAAGCGGCCATTTTGGGGTGCGCGAGGGTGTGCTTGAGCGATTGAAGGACCATTTTTGGTTCGAATGCGTCGTGTGAGGTGTCAAAGTGAAGCCCTCGGTATGTAGACCACGACTTGAGGGATCTCCACATGATCTCTGACGTCATTGGTGACGTCATCAATAGGAGTAGTAGACAAAGTAGGCATTTTGAGAGTTTGGAGGAAGGTTTTTGGGGTAGAGATGGACCATCCGTGGTCTAAATGGACCGTGTGGGGTGTCATCTTGTAACTCTCTGCATGTAGATGACGAATGGTATGGTTTTTGTTGGAATTACAAGCGTCTAGTCCGTCATTCATAATCCAGCCGTCGTCCATTAGAGAATATCCGCGTCCATAATCCAAAGACCTATTCCATATTCCATATAACAGTATTAGCACCAAATTCAAAAAGACAATCATAGTATACACAAACATAGGCTTGTTTCCTGCAAGAGAGAAGCGGTCAACAGTTTTCAATGATGCCGGCAAGACATCATGATGTTCCAAAAATATCAATCCGTATCGCTGATCAGTATTCTTAATCCATAATATTCGTTGTAAAGTCGTCATCTGAAGAATGATGTATCTCAGTCACGCTTTGATTGTGCCTGTTCATATGAGTACCATGAGGATCTTGAAGTACATGGGTTCATACGGCCCCTAGCCCCGGGTTAAGCGGAATTAGACACAAGTTACGAAACGTAACGCCATAGATCTTGCACGTTACGTTCGTATTTTGCTATCAGCATGCGATATGTATCGCCAAATTTGAAAAACTTTGAGTGGAGGCGCTTGGTGGAATAGCCCTGTTTTATAAGTTTCTGCAACAATGTTTTGTGACGTTGATTAAAATCATCACATTTACCACAGGATCTAGCAAATGCTACTAAGCGAGATATGTATACGCCATATGCAGGTCCCACTGGAATATTACTATCCAGAAAGGGATAGTTTACGATGTCGAAATTGTAATCATCTCTTTTGTCATAAAGTCGACGAGAGAGAATGCCCGCTACTCATGCGCAGTTGAGCAGTAGCAACAAAAGATGTCATTTTGGGCGTGGGCAATGACATGTTTCGGCAATAAAGGGACCCATGTTTGGTCAAATGGACAGTTTGGGGTATCCTAGTGAAGCTTTCGTGGGATAGTCAGATAGGCGTGTTTTTCATTGGAATTCAGGTCAATCTGCCCATGCGCAGTTGGGGTGTAGTAAGTAAAGTGGTCATTCTGGAGGTATCATCGCATGCATCTTGGTGTACCATATGCACTACGGGCTGTAGTGTACAGGGTGTACCACAGGTACGTGCGCATGCTTGCGTTGACATCACTTTCTGTCTCCAAGACCTCCAAGCTCCGACTCCAAGAGCTCCAAGCTCCAAGAGCTCCGACTTCAAGAGCCCCGAGCTCCAAGTTCTCAACCGACCCATCCCACAGCTCCGAGCTCTGTAGTTTCTCAAGTGGCGGCTTCTGATTGGATAAGAGCTCAATACTACTGTCAGACTGCACATTTGCAAACGATGATACTAGGTTACACACCAGTCCAATCCGATGCTACTCTACGAGCCCTTCACCACGAAACCCCATACTACCCATTCAGACCAAGGACGGTTCACCTCAAGGCTAAAATTCCATTCCAGTGCCCCTTTTCCACTATTTGCTGTCTGCGCATGCTAGATGTATCCACTACTTCTGTGACACACCGGACCAGTCGGACACTGTTCCAAGAAGGCTTCGATAGGATACCCCACACGTCCCATTCGGACCAAGCATGGTCCCTCGGTCACACAAACACACCACTACGCACCCCTAAAATGGTCGCTTTCGTTACCACTCGTACTGGTGACGACACAGATGACATGGAAATCCCTCAAGCCGTGGACTACACCACGAGAGCTTCACGATGACACCCTATACTCCATCTTTGGATGAGATATAGGACCGCAATCTCTCAGATATACCCCTGTGCACCTCCAGAATGACCACTTTACTTACTACACCCCAAGTGCGCATGCGCAGATTGGCCTGAATTCCAATAAAAACACGCCTGTCTGACTACGCCACGAAAGCTTCACTAGGATACCCCAACCTGTCCATTTGGACCAAACATGGGTCCCTTGATTGCCCAAACATGTCATTGCCCATGCCCAAAATGACATCTTTTGTTGCTACTGCTCAACTGCGCATGAGTAGCACGATGCGACTTCCAACAAAAACCATACCATTCGTCATCTACATGCAGTGAGTTACAAGATGACAACCCATACGGTCCATTTAGACCACAGATGGTCCATCTCTACCCCAAAAACCTTCCTTCGCACCCTCAAAATGCCTACTTTGTCTACTACTCCTACTGATGACGTCACCAATGATGTGGAGATCCCCCAAGCCGTGGTCTACAAATCGAGGGCTTCACTTGGACACCTCACACGACGCATTCGAACCAAGGATGGTCCCTCAATCGCTCACGCACACCCTCACGCACACCAAAACGCCCGCTTTCGCTACTACTCTTACTTTTGATTGTATGGTCCTGTGTGACGTCATACCCAACAAATAGTGATATTATCTTGTAAATATTCGATGCAGCAATCAATGCTGAATAATATGTGACCAACATTATAAAGATTGGATAATAATTATGGAGGATAAGAGTATTCTAGTAACCCTACCCCCTATTGTGACAAAAATTATACTTATTAACACAGGAGTAATTTCAAAGTGATTAAAAGGGTAGTGAGTCCCAGTTTATCGACTGTTAACAAATTGTTTCTTATTTGACATGTCCTAAAGCACATAAAAACATAGTTTCGGTCTGTAGTGGGGGGGGGGGGGGTGCAAGGTGAGCCCCAGTAGCTCACGGACTACACGTGTTTGTGAAATAAAGTCAGATAGTAACGCAGTTACTTTCGGGATATAGACTTCTAGTCTGGAGTTCTCTCCCTCTACCTGGAGATCGGCTGCTCGATCTGCCAGTCTGATAGTGATAACAATGCAATACAATGTTCTGAAACGGTATAATTATGGTACAATAAATTCATTATGGTACAATAAATTGCCATTTCTGTAGAGATAATATGGACTAATACTGTAGCATATAAGAGGCTATTTAGAATATTGCATTTAATCAGCGAGCAACAGCTGGTGTTTTGTTGGGTGGTTCGGGTTTGACCCCTTGGTACATTTGGTGTACTAATCTTGCTATTTTTGACGCATTGTCACTGCGAGGATTTTGCATATAGTTAAAATATCTGGAGGGGGCGGCGGTCGCTTACAGCTGAATGCTTGGTTAAGATATTTTCAATGTTTTTGATGCCTCGGATAGTATAGAAAATACTGAATTTAATATCTACTACATTGTGGATAGAATGGCGACAGATCTGTCGCATCTTGTCCATTTGATATTTTCATTTCTGTCTGTCTCTATTTCAAGTTAATGGCAGCAAGTTTTATTATCGTTCGTCCATGTTCAGCGTTGTGTATACTTTCTAAGCGATTCTATAATTTATATTTTGCTGTCTTCTTAATAGTTTTACGAGGAATTGATTTCCATTGTCTTGCTCTGGTTGCAGTGTTAGCAGGAGAGTTATCTATTCTTCTTAGACTTGATGATATATTTGTGATATCTCTACTTGTCAAATCGCATTCTTGAACGTGGCAGCTGTTTTCCGATTCTGATTAATAGAGATATAAGCGTCTTTAAGAAATGTGTTTAATGTGTTTGAGTCTGTCGTCGTATTTCATACTATCCATGAGCATGTCATTGTAAGAAGGTAAAAGAACAAGTCCTGCGCGGAATGCAGAGGAATGTGTGTAATGGGGAGATTATGCTATTTCACTTGAATATCTCAGAATGTGTTTGTCTAGTTTTTCCGTGCTAATCAAGATGTTATCCTCTTGCCCTCAGATTTCAGATATAACCATACTGTATACAATAATATAAGCTTGATGAAGGTCGGGAATAGCTTTATAGGGATATTTATTGGAAGTTCACACACTTCACACTATTTGTATTGTATATAATGCTCCATGAGTTCTTTGCTTCAGTTCAAGAACAGCTTCTGTGAACAGGCCTTTATCGTTCAGTGCAGTCTCAGGTATATGTAAGATAGGTTACCAATGTTGAAGGCAGGAGAGAAGGATTTGCACAATCATTACTTTCTAGAGCTTGATCAGTATTTATGTCGAGATGCGAGGTGTTACGGTATAGTTTGAGTGATTACAGTTTATTTTTCAATCCACACAAATCGTCTGCATACTACGCAATATCTCATTAGTGAACTCCCAATAAATATCCATAGCCTTTCAGGAAAACAACGACAAAGAAGTTCCTGATAAAGTTAAGAAGTGAATGAGAATACAAGCATCAATATAGCTCTTTCCAAAATTGGAAAGCCGAGATACGATGGCGCCTCCCTCTTCTTTTCAGGTAAGCGAACTTTAGCATTATCTGTCATATACTCTGTCACATAAGGTTCATGAATGAATTCCATATAAACTAACCTTGCATGATTCTTTGTCTTTTGCCTTTCGCGAGAGAAAAATCTCTTAAATTTAGCCTGAAACGTCAAACGTTTTATGTCGTTAGGCGATTTTCTGCAATAGATTCTAGTGGCGTTTCTTAGCTATTTGAACGATACCAACAAACCAGTATCATACTCATGTATGGCCAAAACTAGGAGAGATAGTTAATGATGCAATGTGCGAAGAATGCTTTTTTTGGCGGGAAATTTATGTCAAACCAATTGTTGTGAGAAATCCACTAATGTAGAAATAAATATAAATTTTG
Organism: Hanleya hanleyi; assembly: GCA_036873755.1. Taxonomy (NCBI): domain Eukaryota; kingdom Metazoa; phylum Mollusca; class Polyplacophora; order Lepidopleurida; family Hanleyidae; genus Hanleya; species Hanleya hanleyi. The sequence goes on from JAVTVY010030622.1 coordinate 26,213, forward strand.
TCGGTGCCGTAAATACGAACATTTCGAGTTTTTGAACAACCATGCAGGGCCGGCAATGTCACATTTTTCATGCATGATAGTCGTGACAGTTAGGATAGTTAGGATGTTCCGTCATATCCCTGCTATAATATATGAGCTTACTGAGATTGGGGTTACACTATGACGTAGTTCGAGTGAAATAAATCACCCGGATGTCAAAAAGAAATCAAATAAACCCCAATTCAATAGCAGGTGTGCATCAATCCGCTAAGACCTGTGACTTAACGCGGGTCACGCCACAACAGTATAATATACGTACAAAGAGTATGGTAGGTTAACAGTTCGGCCGTATGACGTATGGGGACAACGATTATGTAATGCATTTGTTATATTGTGACCGATATTGAGGGTAGTCTCCATGACAGCTGGAAAGTACCTGTAGATTATTATGATTCGTTGTGATACCGTACCAAAGTACCTGTGAAGTACTATGTGTCGTCATGTTACCATACTAAATTACCTGTAAAGTACTATGATTCGCCATGTTATCGTAATAAATTTCCTGTAAAGTACTATGATTCGCCATGTTACCGTATAAAAGTTCCTATAAAGTTCTACGAATCGTTATGTTACCGTGATAAAATACATGTAAAGTACTATGATTCGTCATGTTACGTTACCAAGGTACCTGTAAAGCACTAGGATTTATGTTATCGTACTAAAGTACAAGTAAAGTACTTTGATTCGTCATGTTACCCTACTAAAGTACCGGTACTATTATTCGTCATGCTGCCGAACTGAATTATCTGGAAAAGTATTTCATTCTATCAGCAGAATCTGAATACACGTATGTGCACTTCAGATGCTCCTCTTGTGAGAAGCTCCAATAGTCAGACCAAGCCCGTAGGCTGGTTTGGCAACGGGGGGGTTCGGTAGAGAATATTGCGGAACTCCTAATGCGAGCGCTGCAGGCGCGAAGCCCCGCTAGGGGGGTCCGGGGGCACCCCCCCCTGCCAAAATTTTGAAAATTTAGATGCCATATGGCGCGTTCTAGCGCATTTTGACAGCATATTTTCGACATCCGCCAACTGCATTTTTTCGGCTGATAAATTCGGTATATGACTATAATCGACTCGTTGTGTGAATGATAATCTTGTCGACTGGGAGATGGTTATATTCAACCATGGGAAACCCCCTTTGATCAAGATTATTATCATTAACTCCTCACTCCGGTGTGGTGGTTTTAAGGGTGTCCGGGGATAAGTGTCCCGTTTCCTATCTTTTTATTGAGTGAAGTGTCCTACCTCTGGAGATATCTGGAGAAGAGTGTCCTAGCTGTGTTAGAAGATAGGAGCCGGACACTCTTAACCGTGGGATATTCTTAGCCTCCACACCGGCCTGCCGATATATTTGTGCCACTTCAGTTCACACTTGTTACATGTACAATCTGGTAAAGAGATGGATAAATCACGCCAACAATTCCTCCGATTCAGCCATACTATTATCAAGAAACTGGCCCATGTTTATTACTGTATATTTCGCCGCTATCTGCCATAAAGAAAATATGTCAACCAGCTAGGACTTGATCACGTTAAGAATAACAATGTAGTTGTCTTGTTGTCATCAATGTGCATGTCAAACTTTACTGTCTCACATTCAGGACTTCTACGAAAGGAATCTTATTCTTTCCAGGACGAATTTTCTAGAAATGCCCAGATTTAAGGGATCAGTTGAGAGGGTCCCCAATCCGGGTTTCGCGCTATTCCTAATGCCGGTTTCGGCCGCAAGGTGGCGCTAGCGCTCACTGCACTTTGGTCTGTTCCGGCTTAGCTGTCTGCTAATGCAAACATGTGCAGGAGGGAAGGCGGGTATTGTATTTCGCCTCGTTTCGTCAGATTTTCTCACTGATGGAGACGTCCTTGGTAGTTTAGGTAAGTATAGTCATCAAGTCTTATTTTTACTCGTTTGTACAAGCATAATAAGAGCCGCTTTGTCAACAAATTGGGCAATCAAAGGTCATCGTTGTTGTTGTTATAAAACATGGCGGGTGGCCGGAAGTTCAGCCTGATTAAACCACAATCCACTAAAAACAATCAGCAGGGGCCAGTTTGTTTGATCAAGTACTGTGAGAAATAAGCTGTTAATGTAACAAATACGTTAGAAGCCACCAATCATAGATCTGCTCAAACTTGCCAAGTGAGGACAATCTAACAAAAACAAAACATTTGCAATTTATCAAGAGAATAAATCATCTCAATATGATTAAAGCCGATTGAAGCCAGGAGAACCGCGACAATATTATCAGTGATAATGCCTCCACAATCGTACGGTACAGTAATCCTTTATCTCTAAGTCAATGACACGCAAGACTGTAGTATAACTAAACAAATGTTTTATAACAACAACAACGACGACCTCTTGATTGCCCAATTTGTTGACAAAGCGGTTATTATTATGCTTGTACAAACGAGTAAAAATTAGACTTGATGACTATACTTACGTAAACTACCAAGGACGTCTCCATCAGTGAGAAAATCTGACGAAACGAGGCGAAATACAATACCCGCCTTCCCTCCTGCACATGTTTACATTAGCAGGCAGCTAAACCGGAACAGACCAAAGTGCAGTGAGCGCTAGCGCCACCTTGCGGCCGAAACCGGCATTAGGAATAGCGCAAAACCCGGAAGATTCAATTTTATGTTGAACAGTACATTTTGAAACATGTATTATTTGAATCGAACGAAAGAGTTGCACTGTACTTGCAGTGGACGTACACTCTCAGGAATATTCAGGGAATAATCCTGAATACATCAGGCTGCACATCCACAACTCAATTTCAGGGATTTTACCTAAAAATCAGGAATAATTTCCTGAAATTCAGGTATATCATCCATGAATTAAAGCTAAATTACCTGAATTTTAGGGGATTTTGCGTACCTGAATAGGGTCGGGCACATACTAATCAGGGTGGTAAATTTGCCTGAATTTCAGGGAAAATCCACTCATTCAGGGATCATTTTCCTGAAATTCAGGAAATTATCCCTGGATTTCAGGTAAAATCCCTGAAATTGAGCTGTGGATGTACAGCCTGATCTATTCAGGATTATTCCCTGAATATTTCTGAGAGTGTACAACGGTCGGCCCAAAGGACCACCAGAAAGGTGTAAAAATGGATTACGTAACCCGTTAATAAGAGTGATCACCTTCCATAAATTATGGCTTAATTATGGAGTCCAACCCAAGGCACCTTGGCCGTAAATGGGCGTACATATTGACGACTTCGTCTACGTCAATCTGTTTGTCATGATGACTGTGTAGCAATGCCAGGGAGGTCAATCGCTCCTGGCCCATGGATGCTCGCATGTAGGTGTGGAGGCATCGCAGTGCGCTATCACTGTGCTCACATTCACAAGAAGTAACTGACAAGAGTACACGCTAGCTGGAGCAGGACCCTCATATTTGGAAAGTACATTGGCTCACATTCCTTCAAAGCCGCTGGCGGTCGCGTCCAAGGGCCTTGGGTGCCGGTCCTTCCGTGTACTCTGGATTTTTTTTTCCCGGCAGCGGAACTCGGTCTGCTCTGCGGGGACGCACCTCCCCGAACCCCCCCAGCCTACGGAACAGAAGTGATTATCTTGTCGTAGAGTTCAATAATATATACTTCCAGCTGTTTGAAATTCATCCCCTGAAGCGCCTGCCACTCTCCAGTCTGTTGCACTGAGCAACCAAACCAAAATAATATTATAAATATAAATTATTTGAAATGGACAAAACTTGTATAAGTATGTTTAATATTTGAGCTAAAATGAAAATGAAAAAATTTCCAGATCTAGATCCATCCAACGGCGATAATTCTGTTCAAGATCTGTCCAATAGATCATACGGATAGAGTAAGAATTCGGTACACTGTTTATAGATTAGTTAGTCACCCGTAACAGTTGAACTTATTCATGCTGCAGGGCTTCAGCCTACTTCGGATGTCCCATCAACCGATATAAATATGTGCTACTGACAACCGGGGAGTCATATTTGTGAATGAATACTGCTTTGATTCATTGCTCCTGATCGATCCCCTGTATGGTTCTATTCGCGTGAGACTGGTGCAAAAATGGCTGACCAAAATATCACCGACAATGTTACGGCTCTCCAGGAAAAATTGACTGCACTGATGAAATTCCAAACGGATACAGAGGAATGGAAGAAAGCAACTGCACAAAACATGAACGACTTTTTCCTCGTGACTATGTCACTCATTGTCTTCTGTAAGTAGATTTTCATTGTATCGACACTGAGTACAAGCGCCCGTCGTTGAATATTCAGCCGTCGTCCATTGAAGAATTTCCCGCTCGCATAATCTAAAGACCTAATTAGTATAACGCCATTAGCTCCGAATCAATAAGAAAATGATAATATACAAGCACACCGGCTAGTTTCCTTCCAGAGAAAGAGAGAATTAGATAACACTTCACATCCTTGATATGAAGTAACCGCACGGACAATATTTTCTGTGGTTCCTTATTTGCAATCCTTTGCTTTCCCCTCATAATCCAGCCACAGAAGATTGCGAATTTCAATGACTTTCTGATTTCTGGGCCGCAGTATCATACGCTAGTTTTCTGCAAGGGAGAACTGGTCAACAGTTTTCAACGATGCCGACCAATGATCATGATGTTCCAGATATCAAATCCCTATCGCTGACCAGTATTCTCCTATTTAACGTGACTAAGAAATTTATTGTGATGGAGATACTGAAAGAGATATAGATGTTATAAATTCATCAAAACATCTCGTTTTCATTGGATCGTTATTGCAAAGTTGAGTTTCACAGTAAGCATGCTGCAGGTTACTGCCCCTTTCTTCGATGAGCGGCCATGACACGTGATCCAGTGTTTGATGGTACATGCAATCTTAAATTTAGTCGACACAATTAACATTCCAGACAACTGCATTCCGTTTATTTCGCGGCGACAGGGAACCTATCTTGCTGGAAGTCTGAATTATCCTGTCAAATTTATTTAACATTTTAACACAAGATGAACGGATCGTTTTCGAACTGGCCCGCCAGCAGACAATCACCCAGCAGAAACTCAAATTGTCAAATCAGACCCCGGGGTGCCGACAAAAAAGCTGTCACAATGCTGCTTTCTGTTGACACTATTATAGCTTTCTTGTATATTTTTCTTTGTCAAATAAACCAGAAAGAATTTAAATATATATTATACCAACCATTCCTTCCAAGGATCCATTCAGTAGACCCCTGTTTGTCTGCGGTATTTTATCTCGTATACACACCTAAAATATCACAAAGATCACCCGGTGTTAAACATAATTTTGTGGTGGAGATCAGGGGAACATATGAGCAAATATTAGCACCCTGGGTCCAGAACATTGCATCCTACTGGAAGTTGTGGCCATGTCTCCAGTTTTGCCAATCTGATCTCAACAAACATCTCAATATCTTCAAACAAAGACATTGGAATAATATATTTTATGTTACCTACTCTATGTTATCCTGTATCTGTGACCACCAAAATTCGGGTGCATCTCAACATAATCCACAATGCAATTATCAGTGGAAATATTTCTCTCTCTCTAATCGTATACCAGAATTTTTTAATTATACATGATACCAACCATTCCTTCCAAGAATGAAGCCAATCAGCAGACCATTTTTCCGATATATACAGTAATGGTGTTGTCTAACCTCTACTCCAGATTTGATTGATTGATGTAGCTGATGCCGAGTCGATTTTCATCTCCAAGTTTGAGGTTACAGAAAACTCTGAATGTTATACACATACCCAAAAGGAGGAAATTAAATCGGATTTTATCTGAATATCTCGATACTACAAAAGCAAGCAAACCCATGCAGCCCTCGTGCACTGAGCTGACTCGTATAACAATTTCACACACGGACACATAAAAGATCCCAGTATGAATTCGAATAATGTTACCAAATTCAGTAACAAAATCGGTACTATGGATTTATCGTTTCGGAATCAATTACAATGCTCTAACCGTGTTTATGTATGCTCTTGTTAAAGTTAAATCACTTCCTGACCATTTATGTTATCAGCTCTTCAATTCTAAAAGTGTTTTCAAAGGGATGAATATGCGATGTACGTAATATTATTGGTGGATGATTTCCTGGCTTAGTCTTCACACAACTGGACGACCAAAACGTTATGTAAATAATTTTCTGTTTTTCACAGCTTACATCTCTGATTAGTCTAATTAAAATGATATTATGCGAGATTCAATGTTTTCAATCGTGTGATTGCCTTATGGAAATGTCAAAATCCTTCGTTTGAGAGCGAACAGTTGATCCGAAAATTTGAACATTGTATTTCAAGAAAGAGAGACAACTCCTATAATCAATTTTAGTTCATTGGTACTGGTTTTGGTAGCGCATAGAATCAGTTTCAGATATCTGTTACTAATTCTAGTTGCGGTTTATTATTAGAACGGACACTTTTTTTTTAAAAGATGTAATCAGCCTCAAATTTGTGCTGAAATCGATGTCTCTCAACCTCAGCGAAAGTGACATATGTTACAATAGGTACAAAATGAAACACATTTGACCACGAAAAACTAAACGTGTTTCTACCATTCACGAGAAAATAGAAGGAATTGATTTTAAAAATAAACAGCATGGCATGCCGTTTATTTTTTCCACGGCCTTGTCAACAAGCGTATACACGTTTGGTGCATTCTACCAACGTATGCTATGGGACATTACCGAAACTTAGGCATGAGCCATGACGTTATCCCATGGCTGCAGCTGTGCAGCATTCAGATTCGTGAGCGTCCCTACGTCATTCGTACGTCGTGACGCATTTTCTCTCCGCGTACAACACACACTCAATGGCGAAACAGAAAACCCGTCGAAGCGAGGAGTGTTTCAAATTTCTCTGACAAGATATTCTTGCATTCGTTGTATATGGCGATCACACTATCATCAAATATAATACATATGATACTTTGGTAATCTTCCCTGCTGAAAAAAAACGCATAGGGGAGAGTTTACAAAATCCATCCATTTTGAGGCTGATTACATCTTTAAACTTATTTGTTATTTTTTATATCATTAGTCTGATTTTGTTATCATAATTTGCAATGTTATTGAAATTCGCGTGTTACTTGGCTGATATTGCCAATGAAGAATTCTAGCGAATATATGAACACAGATATATCTGTCCATAACCGTGAACAGATCTGACCAATACTTCGCCCCCAAACGAAAGACTTCCACACTGAACTAGAGCTGTCATACGATTCTATAAATTACGTAGCCAACTTTTCTGAGAATTTCAAATAATGAAAGACGGAAATTATATACATACTTTCCCTTGTTCTCTAGTTGTGTGAAAACTAAGACCGAGAAGCTATCGCAAAATATTAAAATAATTGTTGCCTATGAAGCTCACAGACAAGCAGTTTAGAATTTATAAACACTCCTGAAAATAAGCAATCACAAGTGATTAAGACTTTAACCCTACCTGACCTGGGGGGGGGGGGCATTATGGCCCCCCTACCAAACTTTCTGCGCCATCTCCGGAACGACGAAGAATGGAGTGCAGAAACTCCGGGACTTTATAGTTTATCATATTGGGGTCATTTTAAGACCATTTGCATAACCCCTTGAGCAGAGGATCAGGGGTAAATTTAAGATGGCGGTCACGTGGGGTACCAGAAAATGTTTTTGTCACATTTCTTCAAAATTTTTGCTTTTCCACGAGGAAAAGTGAGCAAAAACTATTTCATTTCATATCACATTAATATTTACTAATTTTTGATGCAGTGTTTCCGGAGAAATTGCATAAATAAAAAATTCGGAAGATCCGACCGAAAAATGCCGTTTTTGAAAATGACGTCACTGTGACGTCATCAAAGCGGTTATCTTGGATTTTGTTTACATTTTCTGGTAGAGCTTGACCAAAGGGTATAGTGTGGTAAGTTTCAGCTCCCTAGCTCAAGGGATAAGAAAAATAATTAGGGGGTCCATTTCGCCCCCCCCCCCCACCCCCAGGCCTGGACAGGTCCCAAAAAGCCCAGGCCAGATAGGGTTAATGCATCAACACGTTTAGAGCATTGTTATTGCTTTCAGTGTCGAACCATTGGGACTGGTCATTTGTTACTCACCTTGTAACGTTATTGAACTGGACTGATAACGATAACATTAATAACCAACAGAGGATAACACGATACCAAGAAAACAGATAATTTTTGTCAGATAAACCTACATATTTTAAGAGTGAGGTAGGACTAGCATAATTACGACTAAAGTTTGTTCATTTTAATAAGACTTCTACAATATAGAGATTGTCAAAAATCAACATTTGCTCCTCATAAATTATTGTATTTTGTAGTGTGTATAATATACTGAAAACTACAAGATGACTACACAAGAAATAAAATTCCTTAAAAATTTGAGGAATATTCCCCGACTATTACACCAGCGGAATATTCCTCAACATAACTAAGGAATATTCCTTTCCAAGTTAAGGGAATTCCAAAACATGCTACGGAATATTCCTTATTGTATTTTAAGGAATGTTCCGCTGGTGTAATAGTCGGGGAATATTCCTTAAATTTTGAGTATTTTTTTCCACAACTCCACTGTGATATTAATATATATCACACTTGAAAAAGCTTTGTAGTCCTCTCCAAATAAAACGCCATAATATCAGTTCACCTACTCGAGCGCGGTTGCATTGGGTGATATCATAATGTATTACTGTTCAAGCGAACAAAGATCATTGAGCCCGTATAAAATAATAAGGGGCGGTCAGTGGGAGTGTCATATCACATGTCCATTCAAATTACCGAATTTGAAATCGTACATATCTCTATGACCATATACGGAATTAGTGACCTTTGTTCGAATGATCGTCAATACATTATTACATCATACTATGCAATTCAGCCCCAGCACATGAGCAAGTACTGTATGGAGAAATTTACAAAGTGATTTCAAACGTAATATATTATCAATATCACGGAGTAATGGTTGTCATTTTGTAGCGTTCAGTTTATTATACACGCTAAAAAGGAGATAATGTATGCGAAACCTATACTCTTGATTATTAACCAGCCCCAAAGTTAACAGCTAATTAAAATGAACAGATTTTTGTTTCCTTTACCGACCATATAGTGGCTTTCCCATAGTATAGCTCACATACGATATATCAACCCATTGAGTACAGTTTTAACTGTTTTGGAGGAAACATTCATCCACTGGAAGGTCTGTGTGTGTAGTAAGCAAACAGTCAGGAGCCCGACGATGCATCTTGTGTTTTACAAGCACCTGTCTGTAAAGAATATTGAGAAGAATATATTTTCCCACCGATCTCCGAAAAAAATCAGGACACTGACGTCAAACGTACATCAATGCATAACCTTGAGAAAACTTTTGTGATCAGATATCTTGTTATTATCTATGGCTGAGTGATTAAGCGGGTTACATTATATCACGATGTGGAGTATACATTCCAGGCCATTTAAATAACATGACTGCCGCAGGATGTTTTATACTATGACAAGGTCTATAATAATTCGACCACTTTAAAGCATATTTTGGAAGCTAACTCCGAAGAATTTTCTACATATATTCAGCTCCTATTGTTAAGAAAATGTGTACGGTAATATAGAGAGTGTCCTCAAGTCTAACTTTATTTATTTAATTGAGTTTGAAGAGCCAAGATCGATAGTACCATAGTTCGATAGACTCGAAGTAAATTTTCCTGAGCTGGTGCATATTTAGTAGGAAGGAGCTTCTGCTCGGAAAATAGTGATATATGGACAACAGAGGCCTAATAGTGATATATGGACAACAGAGGCATAATATTGATATGTGGACATCAAAGGCCTAATAGTGATATATGGACAACAGAGGCCTAATAGTGATATATGGACAACAAAGGCCTAATAGTGATATATGGACAATAGAGGCCTAATCCTGATATATGGACAACAAAGGCCTAATAGTGATATATGGACAACAGAGGCTTAATAGTGATATATGGACAACAGAGGCCTAATCGTAATATATGGACAACAGAGGCCTAATCGTGATATATGGACAACAGAGGCCTAATCGTGATATATGGACAACAGAGACCTAATAGTGATATATGGACAACAGAGGCCTAATATATGGACAACAGAGGCCTAATAGTGATATATGGACAACAGAGGCCTAATCGTGATATATGGACAACAGAGGTCTAATAGCGATATATGGACAACAGAGATCTAATAGTGATATATGGACAACAGAGGCCTAATAGTGATATATGGACAACAGAGGACTAATCGTGATATATGGACAACAGAGGCCTAATAGTGATATATGGACAACAGAGAAACAATAGTGATATATGGACAACAGAGGCTTAATATATGGACAACAGAGGCCTTATATTGATATATGGACAACAGAGGCCTAATCGTGATATATGGACAACAGAGGCCCAATAGTGATATATGAACAACAGAGGCCTAATTGTGATATATGAACAACAGAGGCCTAATTGTGATATATGGACAACAGAGGCCTAATAGTGATATATGGACAACAGAGGCCTAATAGTGATATATGGACAACAGAGGCCTAATAGTGATATATGGACAACAGAGGCCTAATCGTGATATATGGACAACAGAGGCCTAATAGTGATATATGGACAACAGAGACCTAATAGTGATATATGGACAACAGAGGCCTGATCGTGATATATGGACAACAGAGACCCAATAGTGATATATCGACAACAGGGGCCTAATATATGGACAACAGAGGCCTAATAGTGATATATGGACAACAGAGGCCTAATTGTGATATATGGACAACAGAGGCCTAATAGTGATATATGGACAACCGAGACCTAACAATGATATATGGACAACAGAGGTCTAATAGTGATATATGGACAACAAAGGCCTAATCGTGATATATGGACAACAGAGGCCAAATAGTGATATATGGACAACAGAGGCCTAATCGTGATATATGGACAACAGAGGCCTAATAGTGATATACGGACAACAGAGACCCAATAGTGATATATGGACAACAGAGGCCTAATATATGGACAACAGAAGCCTAATAGTGATATATGGACAACAGAGGCCTAAACGTGATATATGGACAGCAGAAGACTATTTGTGATATATGGACAACAGAGACATAACAGTGATATATGGACAACAAAGGCCTAATAGTGATATATGGACAACAAAGGCCTAATCGTGATATATATGGACAACAGAGGCCTAATAGTGATATATGGACAACAGAGGCCTAATCGTGATATATGGACAACAGAGGCCTAATTGTGATATATGAACAACAGAGGCCTAATAGTGATATATGGACAACAGATGCCTAATAATGATATATGGACAACAGAGGCTTAATAGTGATACATGGACAACAGAGGCCTACAAAGGCCTAATTGGCTCTATGAGCTGCATCATTAAAATAACTCTATTTTTATCATGGTACCGAATCATCGATTCGCACTAACGCGTTCACTCAATGAAATGTCATCTTACCTGTAATTACCTGATTCCCTTGGCATTTGACCTTTCGACCTCAATAGTTTTCTTGTTTGCCGTAAACTAGAGTTCGATAACACGCCACGCCGTTTTCTATGATTTCGTGAGTTTTGCTTTGACCTCACTTTTGCTTTGCAACACATTGCCTTCCCCTCATACATACAGACACAGAAAATTTCTAGTTTCAATGATTTTCTGACCTTTCTGGCTAGAGGTATTAGCGAAGATTGGCCAAACTTCACCCCCTTGATAAGGAGTTCTAGAATTGACAAAGTTTTCTAGGATCCCGATTTTCGGATTTTTGTGCCGCCCATTTGCGTACACTTCGCCATTCATAAGATGGCATGCGAATCGTGTGTCGCCATTATCGCGAAGAACAGGCGGAGAACAGGCTCGAGAAATCTAACAAATTACAGGTTTTTCGTGCCACTTCTGAAACATATCGTCTGGGCTTACAAGAGATACAGACAGGTGTTGTAGATCTGTACTTCTGAACAAGTAGGACAGCATATGACTCGAAAATGACAGGTTACGTTGGGGTCACGTCGGTAGAGTTTAGCTGATTGGCTGACGACATCACGTTGTGTTGTTTTCGGGGGAATCCCCGTTATAGTTGCCGAAAGGGGTTGAGAAAATTACGAATCTGTAGTATCTTATCCGGTATCGACATTATTTCCACTCAGATCATATGGTTTTTTCACATTATGGGGAATAAACCTTTTTCAACGACACGAGAAAATCACTCGGAAAATAAAATTACAAATCTAAACTGTATGCCATCACTATATGATGCATATGTCAGTTACCTAATTTAAAACTATGTATATTCAACAATGGTTACAAGCTGGAACGATCAGTCTCATATATTTTTGACAAATCTGAAAAAATAGAGTACACCACACAATGTTCTGAACTAAAGAGGAAATTGATATCTTCCCGGTACTGTGATCAGGCAACATGCATGTGTAAGTCTCTTCAAAAGAATGGCAATAAGATTAGTTGGTGCATGACAAGGTCCATCCCTCTCTTATATGGCGATCTGAAGGGAGATTAAGGTCTTTTGTCGTTTTACGTGCAAAATAGATCAGTGTAAATATGAATACTTCAAAACCATACCACAAATCTGAGGCTGAAGTATTAAATGGGGCTGAACTATTATATTGCATTAGGTATATTTCATACATGTTCACGTAAGATGACTATGCAGCAAATGAATTTGTTGTCTAGCATATCTATTATTAAACATTGAAGACCCCCCAATAGCTTTTAAGATTTTACGTAATTTGAATGCAACTACGGGATAAAAACGGACAAGTTTTTATTTATAAACCGTATATCAGTGACGCTAGTAAGCGCACTATTTTATCATATCTCTGGGTGATTTTTCTCCGGTGCGAAGAAGTCTGCTGGGTTTAAAAGAAAGCGCTGTAAAAGACACGAATGGCCCCTGTCTACTATCGTAAAAAGGGAAGCCGCTATTTTTGATCATCTTTATATTTTTACTGCCTTATGTCTATAGTGCCATCCTGTTGAACGTTGTCAGTCCTTCAAACGGGCATATGCGAATTGCTAACTTTAGCATACTCATAGTGCGGCATCAGTGTGAGATAAGCGCAATAAAATTGCCGGATGATTTTTATAGAATTTGTTATCGAGACAATGGTACCAGCGAGGCTTCTTAGTCGCGCTCATTCAGGCTTTTGGAGGCGATAATTCTTTGAAACTAGTCAAAAACAATCTATAAAAAAAACTATCTGTCGTCGTTGACAGACATTCAGAGAAAGGTCGGACTACTATATTCAATTCTCTGTTCTGCTTGGTTGGCAGTTTTACAAGGCGGGTTTGCGTTCCTGGAAGCTGGGTCTGTTCGAAGTAAAAACGTGACCAACATTCTTATCAAGAACCTGCTCGACTCTTGTGAGTATTCTCTTGTTCGGGGATTGATGTGGGAACTTCTGATCATAAGAGAATTGAAGTTATCTTAATGCTCTAGTAGAATTCCCATACCATTTGAACAGAAACAGACATACCTTATCGATAAAGCAAATTCGATCAATCCCATATACAACGACCAGGGAGTGTGGTACTGGTATCAATATAACGGTCGGTGTATTTGTCTTGTTTATCGTATCGTCTATTCAAACTCAATAATTGTTCCACATTTATTGTGATTTCTATATAATAAAGTATTACCCTGAAGAATGATAAACGCTGCGTGCTTGATACTATATTTCGGTTCATATGTTAACCGACATCAGGAAATTAAATTTCTATTTAAATTTTTCCAGTTGTATCAGGATTATCGTATTGGCTGATTGGTTACGCACTGGCATATGGACACGGCAATCAGTTTATTGGTTACCAGTACTTCGCTCATAGCGGATTGCCACCGGAGCTATATTCGTACTGGTTCTTTCAGTACGTCTTCGCCGCAACGGCGGCCACTATTGTGTCCGGAGCCGTGGCTGAACGATGTAACTTCAATGGCTACCTGATCTATAGTTTCCTAATTACAGGTAAGTTCGTGATTTAAAGTAACAGAAAACAGGTCAAACCTAAGAAGAACATAAGATATCTCTTTTATCAAGTCTATGAATGGATGGATCGATGTACTGTGGTGCTCTATCGTATCATGATGAGCATTGGTCGTGCGATCGATGCTGTGCAACTCGTACTTTCCAATTCACTCAACACATGATCCTTTCTGTGCCACCCCAATGAACCTCATTATGATTTCTTGATTCGGAAATCCGATAAATATCACATGCACCATGCACGCATGTAACAATATGGCTAACTGGGTTTTCTCAGTACCATGGACTATTCCAAGAAACTACATCAACTCAAATGCATCAGCTGATGTCATATTGTTCTTGCGCTCATGGATAAACGTAAGAAAATCGATAGTGTAACAATGTATATGATACGAAGTTGTATCTTGGTCTAAATCAATCCTTATGACAGTGGCGAAAACCTATAAATTGACGACTAATTGAAAGAAACCACTACAGAAAGTAATAATCACCATTGAAAGCTGGTGTAAACTTAACTCAGATCGGTTGAGCGTTGTCTATATATACTAAAAGGTTTCTAATATCCGTACCGCCTCGATCGTTTAGGTTTCGTCTATCCAGTGGTTACTCACTGGGCCTGGAGTCCAGAGGGTTGGTTGTATATTGGGGCCTGGTACACGGATGAGAATGGGATGGCTTTCAAAGTTGCTTACACAGTGAGTAGAGAGAAGTCTACTGTTTCTTTAATGCCTTCAAACTTAGACAAACAGTATTTTTCTTTAATATGAGTGATGGATCATACTCTAATCATACACAAAAGTGTACATGTATGGTTGACAATAAAAGACCAAGCACAATTCGCTTCCTCGACCATCCAAGAACTTGTTCGTAACATTTCAAGGGTAATTTGCTGTTGGTTCAGTAATATTCAAGACCACAGATGAACTTGACTATTCCTGGATGAATTTCCAAACGTTATTTGACTTCAGAATCACTCTGAATCCCTCGTGCACTTTTCATAATGTCTAATTCACTGTGCTTCTTTTCCACTTGTACGCAGATTTAGAACAATGAACACATCCATTAATGTGGAAATCGGAATAACGTGGTATAATACCAGTTGCATTCGATAACACGATGTTTGTATTCGTGGGTTATATACTATCAGTTATGATGTTTGTTTGAGGGGGCATACGAACTATTTACATGGTCAGTGTGGGAAATTCTTATCGGTCGAGCCGTCAGGCGAGGGATAAGAATTCCCCACACTGACCATGTAAATAGTTCGTATGCCCCCTCGAACAAACATCATAACGATTTTATTACGCCGAAGAGCCTTTGTTTAAGCCGAAAAAGCGACGACAACAACGATTAAATGCGAGGTTGTTTTCGTCGGACAATTTGAACTCATTCACATTTCCTGACCTAATACGAACTTAACATACTTTATTGCACGCGCATCACCATGATCGCGTCACTAGCCACGCCCATTTTTGAAATCTAGCCAGCAGACGGTGTCCGCTATTGACAGTTATTTTAAACAGATCTATGGAATCATGCTGACAAACAAGACGTGTGAAGACTGAAGGCAAGGATTAGAATCTTGTTATATTTATATCCGTTTCTA
Source organism: Hanleya hanleyi (assembly GCA_036873755.1). Classification (NCBI taxonomy): domain Eukaryota; kingdom Metazoa; phylum Mollusca; class Polyplacophora; order Lepidopleurida; family Hanleyidae; genus Hanleya; species Hanleya hanleyi. The sequence goes on from JAVTVY010030622.1 coordinate 41,891, forward strand.
ATACGATGAAGATGAAAAGTAACAACAACAGCGCTGAAATAACTTTGAAAAAACGGACAAGTTCAGGCCGATCGAATGTTACGGTAATCGTTTGGCGCAGATCGTCACTTCAATATGCGGTACAATGTGTAGGACTTTTTCAAACAAAACTACAAAATTATTTCTCAATGTTAGCAAGTCGGAACTTGGGAATCTGCAATCGCATCACTTCTTCACAACGATGTTGACTGACCGAATTTTACACCCGTAAAAGCATGGCATCATGTCATTTGAAGGTCGAACAGATGTGACAGAATTGTTGGAAGTGGAGGGTGCCTCAAAGTCATCAAACAGTTGGGATATATCGAAACCAGGTCCGAGAAACCCATCAACATCGCTGACTGGAGATGCTTGCAAATACTGTGATGCAGAAATGATCGGGGCTGCCACGACGGGCTGCGGGGCGCCGAGTGCTGCAGACACAGGGTGGCTGATATCTTTCGTCAACGTTGCGGTGAGGGAACGACCCATGTTGATCTTCTCCCCGTCGCCAATCCGCTGATACACGGCGAGTGACATCAAGCTCTTGTGGCCGGTTACAGCCATAATCTGTGCTGTACCATAATTGTTTCGTGACAGAATTGTTGCTCCTGTGGCTCGGATACTGTGGTTCGTGTACTGTTGTGAAAGTTTACACGCTTGGCTCAACCTCTGCATGAATTTCGCGAGTTGTTTCTCGCCAACCGGAGAATTACAGTACCAAGTATCCTCGTCATCTAAAAATGAATCATGTGGACGTTGCCATAGCCGATCACAGCTGGGGTGAAGTTTACGGATATATTTCTGGAATGAGGACACCGGACGGTAAGGATTTCCAGGAGCTTTTGGCATCATACCGCTGACAGATTCCCTATCTTCTGCTCTGTGATTTTTGGTAAGTTCGTCAATTTTCTTTCTAACGCATCGCAGACCGGTGTCGGCATCTGCACAGATTTCAAAGGTGTTTTTTTTCATGGTGTGCATATTTTCTACTCCCCGGCGAAAGAAATAGAGTCTAATGTCAAATTGTACTTTATTGAACAGTCCGAAGGGAGTGTTTGGGGACAGATATTATTAGTTATACGTCGCCCTTCCGGGGTAATACGGGATAAGATTTGGTTTCTCTCGCCATATTTTTCCGAGGCGATGTATAACGAATTTATCATATCTCAGAGCATTAAGAATCACTTTGGACTTCAAGGCCGACATAATGGAACGGACTTCGATCGGACTTGCACTGGTTTCAGAACGATCCACAGCATGCACCGGAAAAAATGAACACAAAGACAAATGTATCATTTTTACAATCCTCATCTTTAAAACGTACTAAGGGAGGAGCAAAGATAACGATAACATATACTGTAATCCGTGAACAATGAACACGGTTTCCGTGTGAAATACCGGTGGGCTTCGGTGATAAAGAATGAACAATCTAACTTCAAATTCAGCTTCATCTCTTATGTTCTATTCTGAAAATCAGAAACGTATAAAATACTGGAACATTAAGCTTAATCTCAATTTCATATTTAATATTTAATAGCCATCGACGAGTATAATATCTAGATTATATACCTTTTGTTAATAAATACATCGAAAGACCCGTTCCGGATTCACATCTGTTGCGTGGATATGTAAGTTTCAAATACACGTGTGAACTGCCAATTTGGCAGAAGTATAGGTATTTGCTTCATTTTCGCGCGATGATGTTGATTGCATTTATTGTGCAGTTATTGAACATTGGCGCTGAGGGATTTGCGGCGACCAGGATAGCTGTGGGAATGTCACACGATGTGGGCGGGACAGCGGTGCTGTCGAATTCACAAAACAGCTGATTAAGATCAAAATCAAAGTCGTCGGCATGGCCTTCTGCTCGTACATCCTGGGTGTGTAACACGGCCGACGTGGCATCATTTGACGTGGGTGCAGGGTACTGAGAAGATGATGTCACAGTTTCTGCAGGATGGGGTTTGACAAGAACATTTACTGGAAGTGTATGCGTACCGGTATTCGTCTTTCGGGTTGAACCCATCGTGTCAGGAAAGGCTACTGACGCAACCGTGTGGCCCATTTGCAGTTTCTCGCCATCACTTACTCGCTGGTAAACCGACAGCGACGAGACAGATCTGTGACCTGTGACAGCCATTATTTGAGATGCTGAATAGTTGTTTCTACCAAGGATGGTGATGCCGGTTGCTCGTATACTGTGGTTAGTGTATGGTTCAGAAAGTTTCAGACGAGTGCCCAGGTTGATCATGAAGGCTGCCAAGCGGTGTTTCCCAATAGGTTTGTTATAATAACAAACTTTATCGTCGTCGAGGAAACTATCAACCGGGTACTGCCACAAGCGATCACATTTCAGATGGAGTTTGGAGATATAACTTTCGAATGAAGCAACAGGACAGAACGGGGAACCTTCTTCTTCAGGCATGAATCCGGTAACACCCTCTTTTTGCTGGACCCGGCGATTTTTTGTGAGTTCATCCTCCTTTTTTTTCACATACCTCTGCCCAGTTTTCGGGTCCCGCTTGATGATGAATGTGTTTTTTGTCATCTTTTCCATATTCTCCACTCCCCTTCTAAAGAAGAACAGACGTACATCGAGCTGAACTTTATTTGCAAGCCCAGTTGGGGTTTTTGGGGACATGAGAACAGACTTGTAGAGTTTACAACGATCGGACTCGTTTATGGGCTCATAATGATCGGTGTCGCCTTTTCCAGATGCCTTCAACTCTGCAAGTGCGGTTTTGAAGCATTCGTTGGCTTCATTAAACTCCGAATTTCTAATCAAATCAAAAGTTTTCAAATACGGTGGGGCCTTCAGGTAACGATTCAGAGAATGTCGAAAGTTTTCGAGAGTGGATGTTTTGTACAATTCTCCGTCTTGTTTTCGGGCATCCAAATAAAACTGACTGAGTACCTCTGCTAACCTCTCGGCCGAGAATCCTTCGAATTCTTCACTCTGTCCCTTCTCTTTCAGGTAATACTTCAAAGTTCTGGCGGACGCTTTGTTCGATTTTTTTGTGTTGCTGGGAATAATATTAGCCCGCTTTTCAACAACTTCATCGTCCGTGTGAGACGCGAAACGTTTGCCTGATTCAGCCATTTTGTTTAGCAGACGATGGAATCTAGTGAACACCTGTTCGTTGCCCTTGGCGACGGGGGTATACGATATATATTCGACCAGCAAGTTGACAATACAGCATCACACATGAGGTCTGTCAGCCAATCAAAAGTCTACATGCTTCACTGAGATATGATAAGGTGACGTGTACACTTTCTTGCGGTCGTCATCAGTCATCGCTGGGTAATGGTTGACGCTTCCTAACCCAAGACTCTTCAGTTCAGCAGCTGCGGCTTTAAAATTGAGATTTGCGTCAGCAAACTGGGGCCTTTAATAATGTCAAATGGTTTCTCAAAGGGCGGGCTTTTGAGGTAACGGCTCAAAGAATACCGAAAATTGTCCAGAGAAGAAAATTTGTAATGTTCCCCGTCCGGTTTCCTTGCGTCAAGGTAAAAATGAGAGAGCCACTGGTTTAATCTCACCTCGTTAAATGTTTCAAATTCAGTCGGCTGTCCTTTTTCTTCCAAATATTCGCGGAAGGTATTGGCTGCCCGCTTATTTACCTTTCTTGTGTTATCTGATTGCATTTTCTGCCTTTTTTCTGTAATTTCCGCTTCCGTCGCATGCCCAAATCGTTTTGTTGGCGACATTTTTACTACGACTACGAGACGCAGGCTACGTCAAATTCCACGTGCCACTATGGTAGCGTAAACATTGGGATCACGTGATTATTCGTATGCGGTGTGTAGCTGACCTAATACGAACTAGTTATGGGATGGCAATTGACCAATCGGCTATCAAACAAGCTACTCTGAGGCGTAATAAATAAGTTTGTATATAGCTCCCGAGCGGTGGCGTGTGGATACTCCATAGTCTCCACATGAACAATCGCAACAAAAGTGCGGCTGAGATACCAAGGCTACGTTCGAGAAGCCAACGTGTTCTCGGGTCTGAATGTGAGGTGCCGAGGGAAGCTTTCCCGCGGAGTCATATGGTTGCTCTTTAGTCGTCAAGTTTTTCCACCTCATGCATGTTGCTCAAATGCATTTTTATTTATCTTAGTATCATCGCTTCTAGTAAACTGCGGGCTGGTGTGTCAATACTATTAGAAATGTTGGGGCTCGCTCGGGATTAAATACTATTAGAAATGTTGGGGCTCGCTCGGGATTAAATTCCAATTATAAAATTAAGTGTATTTCTTCCCGATTATGATTAAAAAGTAGCGTCCTAAACATTTTTGAACATTAGCGGATAGTAGTATATATTACTGATTTCGAGTTACGTTTTTCGGGCACCGGGAAATTTCGCCATCTATTGGTCCATGTTAAATCGCAACCGGGAACCCTCAAAATTATGGTAAGGGAGGTAACTCTTGATGCCCGTGATGATTTTTGACATATTCCTGGTTATCTCCCCTGATTCGCACATTTGCATCTATACGGGGAATGCCTGTATGGGAATACGGGCCTATATTCTTCCGCGGTAATACGGTCTGGCGGTGATGCGGTCGCGGAGAAAAAGTATCAATGTGAAACATTCGTGAAGGGGTTGAAATATCGTCATTCTGCGCATGCGCGGTAGACAAAGGGTATGGAAATTAACGTTTTGGGATCGAGGGGGTCCCTAATGGGCCGATGGAGTTGTATGAGGTAGCAATTTGAAGCCTATGTGAGGGGGCATCCGCCTGGACTAGTGTCTCGGTCGTTGTCCACATTCTGCGCATGCGCAGACAGGGAATTGTGGGAAAAGGGTATGGAAATAGACGTTTTGGGATCTAGGTGAGCCACGAGTGGGCCGATGGAGTTGAGTGAGGTATCACTGTGAAGCATATGTGAGGGGGCATCCACCTGGACTAGTGTTTCGGTCGTTGTCCACATTCTGCGCATGCGCAGACAGGGAATTGTGGGAAAAGGGTATGGAAATAAACGTTTTGGGGTCTAGGTGGGCCACTAATGGACCGATGGGGTCGAGTGAGGTATCAATGTGAAGCCTATGTGAGGGGGCATCCGACGGATGGGGTGTTGGGTTGGAATATGGTCATTCTGCGCATGCGCGGTAGACCAAGGGTATGGAATAGACGTGTTGGGATCTAGGGGAGCCCCTAGTGGGTCGATGGAGTCGTATGAGGTATCAATGTGAAAGATTCGTGAAGGCGCATCCGACGGGCTGGATGTGGGGTTGAAATATCGTCATTCTGCGCATGCGCGGTAGACAAAGGGTATGGAAATAGACGTTTTGGGATCGAGGGGGGTCCCTAATGGGTCGATGGAGTTGTATGAGGTATCAATGTGAAGCCTATGTGAGGGGGCATCCGCCTGGACTAGTGTCTCGGTCGTTGTCCACATTCTGCGCATGCGCAGACAGGGAATTGTGGGAAAAGGGTATGGAAATAGACGTTTTGGGATCTAGGTGAGCCACGAGTGGGCCGATGGAGTTGAGTGAGGTATCAATGTGAAGCCTATGTGAGGGGGCATCCGATTGGACTAGTGTCTCGGCCGTTGTCCACATTCTGCGCATGCGCAGACAGGAAATTCTGGGAAAAGGGTGTGGACATAGACGTTTTAGGGTTTAGGTGAGCCCATAATGATCCTATGGTGTCGTATGAGGTGTTATGTTGAAGCTGTCGTGAGGAAGCATCCGCCTGGGCTAGTGTGTCGTTCGTTGTCAATAGCCTGCGCATGCGCAGTCTGGCCGTAGTATAGAAATAGACGTGTTGGGGTTTAGGTAGGCCCCTAATGGTCTGATGGGGTCGAGTGAGGTATCAATGTAAAGCATACGTGAAGGAGCATCCCACGGGCTGGGTGTGACGTGGAACTGACGTCATTCTGCGCATGCGCAGTAGAGAACGTGTATGGAAATAGACATTTTTGGCGCCGACAGGGGTCACTATGGGTCCGATGGAGTCGTATGAGGTCTTATGTTGAGCTCTCGTGAAGCAGCATCCGACTGGACTCAGGGTTCATCCGTGTTCAATGGTCGGCGCATGTGTTGTCTGGTCGTAGTATAGAAAGCAGGCATGTTGGGGGATGCGTGAGGGTATGTGTGTTTGACCCACCCCTAGGGGTCCCTGGTTGGGGTTGGGTGGTGGTGTGGGTTTTGCGCACAGACGTCACTTCCAGGTTTCACCAAAACTACCTTCGAACACAGAAGAGTTCCAATGTTCCCCTTAGACGTAGGATCCGGATGTTCAACCTCCGGGTTTTTCCCCGGCCCGACCCGGGCCCGCCCCGCCCCGGCTGAAAACAGAAGCTCAGAACAGGGGGCTTGTACGTTGAAATCGATAGAACTTAAGCCCAGATCAGGGGGCTTGAACACTGAAATAACTTAAGCCCAGAACAGGGGGGGGGGGGCCGCTTGTACATTGAAAGAACTTAAGCCCAGAACGGGGCTTGTACATTGAAATGATGAGCGGCCCAGTCATATACGAATACATCGCGGTCCTCGGGCTTGGGGTACTCGTCAAACATCTGTACGATGGTAGATAAGGGTCTTCCCCGGCATCGATGGTACAGGTAAAACTAGCAATATTGTCCGCACACGCTACTGGTCAGGCTTTGCAACGTTTGACTGTTCCAACACCACGTCTCTGTGCCTTGATCCATGAAGTCTGTTAAATCGGGATGGAGGGGTGGCAGGCCGTACGGGTCAAATTATTCGCCCTGCTGTTCTGTCAAGTACACGCCCACCCAATGTTCATCGGGTCCGTGTTGAGAACGTAAGCAGCAGGATACATACGGTCTAATGGGAACACATCTCGGGCGGCGAACACCACCTGAAAGACCATACGTGTCTCTGGGTCATTCTCCAGCACGGTGGTTATCTGGTCTGTATCCATGTTAGGTGGAGAAGTCACACAGGACATTGCGCGCCTTGTCCACTTGAATGATGTTGTCAAACTCGGCGTAGCAGATCACATTGACGGTGCTCCGGAGGGCTCGTGCAAAGTGGATTTCCAACCGTAAATTGCCTTGCTTGGCGAGGGCCAGCTGATGGTCGTTCTCTAAGGTGGGGGTCAGTTCGAAACAGAACAACGTGTATCCGTTCGCGTAGTCCTCCCGACTCATCATATTCCCTTCGTCCTGGTTGATTTGACCGGTGGCTGTAAACAGGCTCTGATAGGCTCGAATGAAATTCCTCCGCCCAAAGTTCGGTGTTAAGGCCGTGGCTGGCACCTGTTGTCCATCCACATGCATGGCCACAAAATTGATGCCGAAATGTTTAAAGTCAAACGGATTCTCTGGGTAGGCTCCGCTGAAACTGGTATTTTCCACACAGGCCAGGATCAATCGCTTGGGTAGTTCCCCCAGGAACAGGTTTTCTTTGTTGGCGCTCATATTTCCAGCAGACACAGAGAACACTTTGGTTTGCACACGTCGGATAGGGTACTGGGCTGGTTTTGTTTCCAAGGCTTTGAGGTGTCCCAATTGAACGGCTGGATTCGGTTTCACTTTTCGGACATAGAGGACTGCGTCTTGGATGACAATTTTATAGTCAGCTGCATTCCCGTCTACGTTAGTGGCCATCAAGGCGAAGGTCGGAGGCGCCCGTATCAGTCGGATTTTGATGGGGATCTTGTTCAAGAGGTACCTGTCTTGCATGAAGATGTCTGCGTGCAGTCGACCCATGAGATCCACCGAGACGCCGTTCGCGGTCAAAGCCTTCCGTTTGTTATATCCCACATTGTCGTTCTCTACGCCCATGAGCTGGGCTGTGTCCTGGCAGAATAAAGCGGCTGTCAGTTGAGATTTTTTAGCCTCTCGGCCATGCGACAACAGCGTCTCGATGTAGGCTCGATAGGGGTACGTGTTGGTCGAGTCACTGATGAGTTTGTCGCTGAGAAATATATCCACCTGTTGAAACATCGAGTGCAGCCAGAGATTCGTCGGGCCCACCGTTGCTTGGTCGACGATTCTGGAGCCATCTCCATTGACGATGTTGGCTTTCACATACAAGTATGTATGGGCTAAATCCACATAGGCCGTATCTTTCCCGCGTTCGAATGCCACCGGTCGTCCCGTGTCATCTCTTATATTCACCGTGATAGTGTTGATGTCGGTTTGTCGTACGGGTAGGTAGAGCATGTGGGTGAAACTGTGGGTGACTTGATCTCCATACGTCTTTTTAATGGGCACCATCCGTAACAGAGGTGTGTTGATATCGCCCACGATGTGGTTGTCCACCACGTCCGAGTAGACGTACATACAGTACAGTCCGTACATACCCGACTTCATACCCATCGGGATCTCGTCTTGGTGGGCGGTGGGACCAGCGAACGTCTGTAGATCGAAACCCAGTATTTGCTGTAGGATGGGGCTCAGTACGACACCCGCGTTGGCGGTGACGATAAGCTGTGCCTTGTCGTTGTGTGCGTTGTAATCGAAGTTCACCTGATTCTTGAACGGAAAAGATTTGATGGGTTTTGAAGTATTCGTGACCTCCCGTAGAGCCTTATAATGCAACAGTCTTGACAGCCCACCCATGAACTCCTTGGGAGTATCGTATTGGCTTTCGGGGAGGGTGAGTCGGGTGTCTTTTCCTTCGTAGGTCACCTCGTACCACACTTCATTGGCTCGCACGTTGTACCACGAGTAAGGGTATTGGATATCCACGAGGCCACATTCCCAGCGCCCAGGTAAATGCAACGGTTGCGGTAACTGAGTCACGTACTTGGCCAAGGTGTCGTCAGGAAACACATCCAGCGAACTGTTACTGGGTAGGGTGAGGTAAAACATGGCGACTGAGCTGTCCTGCTGCTGCTGTTGGTTTTAATAGGTGTTCCAGGCCTTGGGCGGTTGTGTCCGGCGTCGTGTTCGTCGCGGTGACTTGCTACGTGTCACGGCTCTGGAGATGTGGGGTGTCCTGATCAAGGATGGTTTTTTAAAGGTCTGAAAGGAAGGTGCCCGTTGTGGTGGTGGTGTTTTTGGGGGGTGACTCCGGTTCCCATTCGGATTCCCAAGAAGGTAGTGGGCCACTCGGCGATTGCTGGGTTCGCTGCATAAAGGCCCAGCGGTGGGGGTTCCCCATCAATTCCTGTAGTACATGCATGTCTTTCAAGCCTTGAGCGAAGACCTCCCATCCTCGAGGATCCGTGTGCGACCTGCGTTTGCGCATCAGGTCATTCACTAAATCCGTCATGTGGGTCCCGGGGACCACCTGATTCTGTACCAGTAGTTCGCCTTTATCATTCCAAGTCATGTTAGGATACTGTTTCATCCGTTGTAATACCAGGCCAGCTTGTTTCTTGAACGATGCAGGTACACTCTTCAGCACTTCGTCTTCCACCCACTGTGGGGATGTGGGTGGTACCCCTGGTAATGGCGGCTGTTGGAGCGGTGCCGAGGTCGGCGGTGTGTCACGTGGTGGTGGTGGTGGTGGTGGTGGTGGGGTAAAGAGGGTTTTGTATTGGTCCATGAACGTCAAGTACCGTTGAAGCGTCTCATTGTAGCGTTGTACTTTCTCACTGTCGCTTAACCCCGGTGTTTGTAAGATCTGTTGCATCTCTCCATCGAGGGTGTTTATGGTCTTCACCGTAGGTGGGACAGGGTAGGGCGATTGGAGGTTTTGAAGGAACCGGGATTCGACGAGGACCATTTTTTTCGTGTGGTTCATTGTCGGCCGAAGAGTCCAAGCAATACTGGACCCAACACGGAAGCGGCCAACGGTGCTAAGATGGCCCCGAGAAAGCCGCCTTTCTGTAACACCTTTTTCTTTTGTGTTTGAGAGACTCGCCCCTGGACTAAGGTTCGGAGACCTGTCTTATGCTTGGTCAACTTGGTCTTCTGAGCCGGAGTCAGTGGTACGTTGCCTTTTAACAGGTTGTACCCGATCTCGCACAGACAGCGTACAAGGTCAGGGTCCGCGCCGCATACAATGGTTCGGACCAACTCGGGTGGGGCCGTCTTCAATACACGGAGCGTCGGATCGTGCTTCCGTACTCGCGCAGACATCAAGTACAACTAATGCCAGAACCCACAACTCTGCCCTTTTTATCTACTTCAGAGAACAGAGACAAAGTCAACCATGCTGTGGTATTAATTCTTTTTATTATTCCCATCATCAAACACACACCCCCCAGCTGGGGGCCCCACTGTGGGTGTGTTTACATTATTTTTGCATGTACACGTGGTGGGTCTCTCCTGGAGAGATGCCGGTCCGTAGTCGGAGGTGGTCGGGGATGGCTTGCTTGAGGTCGAAGAGCATATACCCGTGCTGAGGGGTTGTCGCATCTTTGAAGGCTTCCAACGCAAACGGTGTGCGGCCGAGATACATCTGTCTCGCCAGGTGCAGCAGTTGAGTGGTATCTCTCGGATTTTTGAAGACCACCAGGTAGTGGGCATTTAAGCTGATGTTCCGATGTTCTTTGGTTTTACTGAACATATTCTGCACAATGTAGATGATGCTGAGCCGTCGATGGTGGCTGCCTTTGGTAAAGAGTTGGGTGACCCGCGCATCCGTCTCCGCCATGAGATCATCCAGAACCACCAAGGTGTCCGGTTCCAAATCGGCCAGGTTGGGTAGGCCTTCCACGAACGTGATGTGGGGCATTGCTGCATACGCTGCCTGCCATTCTCCGTAACACCACACGACTCGGGCAATGGTTGGGGTGATCATGCTGTCGGCGTGTTGAAGGAGCTTCCTGACGAAGTGCGTTTTGACGGAACCCGTCGGTCCTGCGATGACGCAAGTGAAGGCATGCTGCCACCGAGGGTCCATGGTTCGAGGTGTATCCGCTGTCGTGGTATCCCGCTCTTGTAAATTTCGTACGAGTGAACTGGAGTGGTGGTGGTGGGTACAACGTCGGTCGTCGTTGTCTGTTCACTGTGAGGGATGAAATCCGGTGGGTTTTCAGACGTAGTGGGTGTACTTGGTGTAGGTGTTGACTGTATACTCGGTGTCGATCTCGTTGTGGCTTGTACACGTAGTGTGGTGGTGGTGATGACTGGGGTCGTTTCGATCACGGAGGTGACTGGTGCTATTTGTAGACTGGTTTCATTGCTACTCACAGCTGGAGTTCTAAGTTGGTTAAGTAGCGTGCTGACATAGGCTACGTCGTAAAAGACACCTCCGTACAACATACTCAGCAGGGTTAGCAATATCACCACAAAGCCCACTTGCGCTTTGCGCGTTTTTGGGAGACGCTGTGTTCAGAGGCAGCTGCTGCTTGTCCATAGCACCGTGGTCGAACGTGGAATGAAGGATGACGGTAGTGGTGTCTGGCTTTATAGTCGTTTCACCTGGTTGGCCGCGACCCAGGAATTGAAGGAACTGGGCCAGCCTTGACATTTGACGAAATGAAACAGTTTGCCACGCCGACGTTCCGTTTTCAAAATCTGCTCCACCGTGTAGTAGTCTTGCTGTGTTTTTACGACAGGCTGTATTTTCGTCTCGTAAAACGTCCCTAGCAACGGTTCCCCTTGAAGATCTTCCAGTTCATAGACTCGCTGCTGTCGGCGTAGGCGCCGTTTAATCACGAAGTGCTCATCGCTCCAGTTCGGCAAGTAATTTTTCTCAAATTGACCTTTGACTTTACTGATCCGTATAGGATCCCCGACCTTGTACACTTCCTTCGTCGTTCGCTGCGATTGCCTGGGGTACAAGACACGCCGGACCTGGGCTTCATTGCGTTGGGTGACGGTAATGGGGGCTCTCTCTATACTCCGGTGATAGGCTCGATTGTAACCACTGACAAGTTTCGGAAGAACATCGATGTACCGCCTTGTATTCTTATAGGTGAAATATTTATACATACGGCCTTTGAATGTCCTGTTGAATCTTTCCACCACGGAAGCCTTGGTCTCGTTGTACGTGTGGAAGAAAAACACCTTCTGGGCTTTCAGAAACTGTTGGAATGGTCTGTTGAGGAATTCCGTGCCTTCGTCGGTTTGCAAATACATGGGTTTGCGCCCGGTCTTGAAGATGTCCTTGAACGCCGCTATGAGATTCGCCCCCGTTTTCGTCCGGATGGGTACCACCCACGCATACTTCGACAGGATATGGATGCACGTCAAGATATACCGATTCCCATCGTTGTGTTTGGGAAAGGCGCTCATATCGACCAAATCCGCTTGCCATTGGGCATCTAGTCCTCCCACGATGACCCGGTTCCGTAAAAAATGGCGACGGTCAGCTCGATGTAAGGTATGGGTGTCTTGTTTTCTTAACCAATCTCGGACTTGTGCACGTTGTATCCCTTGGGGTTTGGCCACTCGATAGAGAGCCGTCAATGCACTATAGGCCGCCGGACTGTCGGGACTGTAGTATAAGTTATCCAACACCTTCTCCCAGCTCTTCATGGTGACAAATGATGATGGACCCTGGCTCAATCGTTTATTTATAACGGGTATATCTTGGGTCGGAGTTTCTTTCTGATTTTCTTCGTTGGCTTCTGGCAGCACATTGTCCATGGTAAATGACCAGTCCAACTCGTCTGATGACCGATCCTCCTCCGTAAGCACTTGATCCACATCTACCACGGCATCTTCCAATGTAGACCATAGATCAGGGCGAAGGGTAGAATGGACTGTACCCCCATCTAGCCGAGCCAATTGAGCAAAGAAGGGGCCGCGTCGGATGTACACATCGTGACACAAGTGGATGAGATCGGCGTCCAGTTCACCAGACAAAACCCGTTTGAATTTGGTCCAGCCCTCCCGGGACAGACGAATATGAGCCGGGCACGGTTGTGTAGGGTCTGCATCACAGATGTCTCCTACCTCCTCCATGATATCGACCTTATCCGCATAGACGTGCAGGAAGACCTCGGGGGTCAAGCTGAGATACGTCTTGGTAACGGCCCAGGCGTGGGAAGAAGGGTCCACGGTATACGTAGATGGCATTGTCTATGTGGATGACGTGTCCATCGATCTCGCCGCTCAACACCCGTTTAAATTTGGTCCAGCCGTCAGGATGTAGCGTAACCGTATTCGATACGGTCTCAGCGCGCGACCAGCAAACATCTCCACGGTCTTCCACGAGGGTGACTTTATCTTCATAGACGTGTAACCCCACCCGGCGTGTAAGGGAAAGGATGGCTCGTAGGACAGGTGACATGCTTGACCCAATGACGAACGGTGAATGACACACACTCTGACTGTCTTTCGTATTCATGGTGAGGTCCAACTGTCAATGCCACAGCGCCAGGGTCAATAGGGCAAAGACTATTGTGAGGCCAACCAGTCGTCGCTGGTTCCGACGTGAGCGCTCGTGGTCTATAGCCCGAGCATCAAGGATGGCTGTCATAGTCCAGTAGTGGTGAGTGATGGTACACCTCTCCATCGTGTGCACTCTGTCGAGGACCGCTTCTGTGAACTCTTTCAGGATCTGGCGTCGCCCCTCGTTGTCGTCGCCATCTGCAAACATGGACCGAACCACTGCTCGGTAATCCGTGAGTGAATTAACCACGGTGGCATGCTGTAAAATGCGAGTCGCATAGGGCTGGATCTCCGTCATGGTTCTGCAGCCGTAGAAATGAAGGTGTGGGATCCAGAGGGACGTGTTTTATAGACCATGTCACACATGCGCGCCTATACGTAGCTCTACGTGTGTAGTCCGTGATACGTACTATTCTGATGGGTTAGTGCAAAGAGTGAGCAACAACAAGAAAGATTACAGCGCCGGAGGCGCTCCTGGATCCCCTGGAAAATCTTCTCCACGTGTCATGGTATAGCTGCGGTGCCCTAAAAATTCCCACTTTTATACACCTACATAGAAGCACCCGGATGTAGGCGCGGACGTAGGCGAAAGCCTTCTAGTACCCGGATGTAGGCGCAGACGTGAGCGAAATTCTAGCACCCGTTCATTGGTTCTGTTATCGATCGCTCATTGGCTCTTTTTCTCGACCGCTGATTGGTCCAAATGGAACTGCCCATCCTTCCCAGGTTAATTTACAATCCCCTTTTTGGGTTCAAGCTCTGTATATCGATGCCGCAACATTGTTGCCGAACCTTGCCGAAAGGGAAACCTTTGACCTGGATGTGACCTTCGACCTTTTGACCCGACATTCATCCGCGCACTTCCGGTGATGTCGCGAACTTCCGGATAACCCGCGCGCGCGCGCTGGGGCCGGATAACCCGCGCGCGCTGCGGCCGGGCCGGACAAAAACCCGGAGGTTGAACATCCGGACCCCACATATAAGGGCAACATTGGAACTCTTCTGTGTTTGAAGGTAGTTTTAGTGAAACCCGGAAGTGACGTCTGTGCGCAGAACCCAAACCACCACCCAACCACAACCATGGATCCCTAGGGGTGGGTCACACACACACACCCTCACGCATCCCCAACATGCCTGCTTTCTATACTACGACCAGACTGCGCATGCCCCGACCATTGAACACGGACAAACCCGGAGTCCAATCGGATGCTGCTTCACGAGAGCTTCAACATAAGACCTCATACGACTCCATCGGACCCATAGTCATCCCTGTCGGCACCAAAAATGTCTATTTCCATACACTTTCTCTACTGCGCATGCGCAGAATGACGTCAGTTCCACGTCACACCCAGCCCGTTCGATACTCCCTCACGTATGCTTTACATTGATACCTCACTCGACCCCATCAGACCATTAGGGGCCTACCTAAACCCCAACACGTCTATTTCTATACTACGGCCAGACTACGCATGTGCAGACTATTGACAACGAACGACACACGATGCTCCCTCACGACAGCTTCAAAATAAGACCTCATACGACACCATAGGATCATTAGGGGCTCACCTAAACCCTAAAACGTCTATTTCCACACCCTTTCCTCAGAATTCCCTGTCTGCGCATGCGCAGAATGTGGACAACGGCCGAGACACTTGTCCAATCGGATGCCCCCTCACATAGGCTTCACATTGATACCTGACTCAACTCCATCGGCCCACTCGTGGCTCACCTAGATCCCAAAACGTCTATTTCCATACCCTTTTCCCACAATTCCCTGTCTGCCCATGCGCAGAATGTGGACAACGACCGAGACACTAGTCCAGGCGGATGCCCCCTCACATAGGCTTCACATTGATACCTCATACAACTCCATCGGCCCATTAGGGACATCCCTCGATCCCAAAACGTCTATTACCATACCCTTTGTCTACCGCGCATGCGCCGAATGACGATATTTCAACCCCACATCCCGCCCATCGGATGCGCCTTCACGAATGCTCCACATTGGTACCTCATACGACCCAATCGGACGATGCAGCGTATTTGAAGTCTGGGGACTACTTTTTCTCCGCGGAAGCTTTTTCCGCGACCGCATCACCGCCAGACCGCATTACCGCGGAGGAATATAGGCCCGTATTCCCATACAGGCATGCAAATGTGCGAATCAGGGGAGATAAGCAAGAATATGTCAAAAATCATCACGGGTATCAAGAGTTACCTCCCTTATCATAATTTTCCCGGTTGCGATTTAACATGGACCAACAGATGGCGAAATTTCCCGGTGCCCGAAAAACGCAACTCGAAATCAGTAATATATACTACTGCGGATAGAGTACATGGAGTGCCTGTGCACCGTAACATTATACACGAAAATTAGCTGTTTGGTTATAAATATCCAAAACACAGGATTGCTTGTTCACGAATGTCCAAGCACAATTTATCGGAAATTCGAGAAATATGAAATCGACCATTTTCGGTTGTCACTAATGTTCAAAAGACTATATGCTTGAATAATCTAGGAGAGAGTCTTGGATATCCAGAATGCCACTCGGTCTTGAAATAATTTCAATACTGACACAACCTATATTCTACTGTGTTCATTGACAGGACTTCGCAGGTAGTGGTGCCCTCCATGCTCTCAGTGGCGCGGCGTCGTTTATTGGGGCAGCATTTGTGGGACCACGTAAAGGTAGATTTGATCCTGATACTGGGGAAGCCAAAGAGATCAAAGGTCACTCTGTACCGGTGAGTTTATCTTGAAACTAGAGATATAAATGATAGATAATATACAGGCGTCAGATTCGACATTCAATATTCAACAAATGTCCGCAAAATTACAACACATATAAGGGAAGTGGGAAGAGGTGCCGACATACTGACAGAATCACATGGCTTTACAGTATAGCCTTCTGGTTAACCTATTCTAAAGCACATACCAAGAATTTAACGAGTCGGGATATGTGTTGTATCTCAGGTACGCTTTTATTGTACCTGTTCATGTGGCAACTTTGATGACATGACCACACGGCCCCCTTCTCTGTCAATAATCGAAAGGCAATAGTTACACGACAGTTATCATTAATTCCAAATGTGCATGAAATTAAAATTAATAAGACACAAGATGGTTTCTTGCAAGAGTGAAGCAGTCCACAATCCCATAAAAAAACATATTCTCTCAGAATAGAGATGTAAGACCTAAACTCTGCTGATCCTGTCAAACGACTTAAAATTACAAGTTCAATTCATTCTTTTTTTTTGTTATAGTTTGCCGCTTTGGGAGGTTTTATTCTTCTCTTCGGATTTTTTGCCTTTAATGGCGGATCTCTGGGGCGGATTTCTGAACCCGGTGATGGAGCCATCATCGCCATGATCATCACGAACACTGTTGTGGCGGGAACCGCCGGGGCCTTCACCACGCTCTTCGTTAATAAGACTGGCATATTCGGCGACTCAAAATGGAGTCTTTTAGTTACACTCAACGGCTGCCTCGGTGGAATGGTAAGTGGATATACGTGAAATTTTCCTTCAGCCATAGCCATCTCATCTCATGATCGTACTTGTAACGGATAACTCTAGTCAAAGGATTAAACAACGTCTCTGGACAAACGCACACACAGTCAACGGGTAGTGTAATTTAGATAACATTTCGTGCTGGAGTTTGGAAGCCTAGACTCAGTAATTTTATATTGTACCGCTGGATAAATACTACCGCCAACAGTCGTCACATCCAGCATTCAGTAATCAGTCGTCGTTCATATAAAGCTCTTCCTTTGGTGATCGGAAATTCTATCTCGTACAACAACATTACCATGCCATTTGAAAGGGTAATATATAGATATTTTTTTTCAAAAGATGAACAGTCAACGCTTTGCACTGATACATCATCAGGTTCATATCAAGACATAGGTTCATTTGAATCACCCTGGAATTGAGATGCATTTGAGGTAGATCAATATTCCTTTTTGGCTAGTTTCGATTTACAGATTTGAGACAAAACAGCTGATACTCATTCAGTATATTTGTGATGAAATGTTATCCCGAAGACGAATTCATGTGGGTTTTTTTTCAGGTTGCGGTTTGTTCTGGTGTGAACGACATGTATACATGGGGAGCCTTTGTAACGGGAATCTTTGGCGGTTTAGCCTATCTGGTCACGTCCTGGGGCGTGGTGAAAATGGGCGTGGACGACCCATTGGATGCTACAGCAGGTACGTCCGTTTTTGAGACAGAGCTTTTATTGCATATGCATTCTTGACCCAAATTATGTTCATAGTATTCCATCATATTAAACTGCAAGGAATTCTAATATCAGAGAGACTGCTTAAATATGACAGTTTCAATGATTGTATCAATTAGATAAACTTCTGATGCACTCACCCAGATAATGAGGTACAGGTTCAGCTGCGCTTCGACAGTGATAATGTGGATGGTAGAATTCGCTGCCTGTAGGTGGTTGAAGAATAATTCGAGAAAGGGGCAATCGAGGATTGCTGCAATTATGAGCAAATTTGGTTATTTATTCATTGGAGGATGTTCTCAAGCTAATACTCTCTCACTCAATTCTGCTTTTTTGCTCTTTGGCTATGATGTGGAAGTATTTCAGATTTGATATTACCAAGACGACCAACAGAAAACTTTAGCGAAAACTTGATATTACAGTGCATTTTGGTGGTGGCCTGGTTGGCGTGATCATCGTGTCCTTCCTCGCCAAGAGTCATGGAATCGTGTTTAATTGGAACCGACGATCTGGGCTGGTAGGAAAATAATTTTACATATCGTATAGTATACGGCACATTTGGTTCGCTTTACCTCAATACATTCAAAAACTACGATTCATAAAAAGAGAAAATAGTGATAACAATAAAGTAAGTGATAACATACAATGATGGTGGGAATATAGACAGATGCTAAACTTAGATACAGAAATTAAATCAGATTCGACAATCAGCATTGTTCTCATTATCAATGCTGCCGAAATATCAACTTCAATGTGCTTTATCAGATACACTGCAATATGTTGAAGCCATCACGCATCTCAGATTTAAATGGCTTCGATTTCGTTCCATACTGGAGCTATCTACCACTGATATTGTACTCTGATTGTCATTGCAGCATCTAGCTTGGCAGTTTGCCGGCATATCAGCAATAATAGGCTGGACTACCGTCTTGTCAGTAATTATATTTGGCCTCCTGAGATTCATCGGATTTCTGCGTGTTAGTGAAGATTTCGAGATGAAAGGTAACTGTATATAAAGGGATCAGTTGCACGTACATACGCTGAATTGTCTGCAACACGTTTGTTTAAGAAATGGGGAATTAAATGGGTACAGGTTCTCGAATGTAGGTGGCGTTTCACCTGATCATGATGAAACCAAAATAATGGCGGAGGGAGGGGGTGCGGGTGCCAACCCGGTGTCTCCATCGAATGAAGGAGAGGCCTATTTATTCGCCCTTGCAGCGGCCTTATTATGATGTCACAGTTTCTGGTGTTGCCCCGGTCACAACATGGATGCTCCATTAGCTCAAGGCAGGGGACACTTTTGTATAAGGGGCTAACTGACAAACGCCTGCTAAGTCTCAAAGTCTACATAATGCCGACAAATGTGATTAAATTTAGATGAACATAAAACGGTTACTTTCCACAGGCCTCGACATACCAAAACACGGAGAACCGGCTTATCCAGCTGAAGCCTATGGACATGGGTGGGGAGAAAAACACGACCACGTAGCCACGCTGGCAAGCGTTTCCGTCCTGAACAAAACACAGAGTAAGTGGCAATATTTCACTGGTCAGTGTACACCTGCTTTATGTAGGTCAGTTATAACAAAGAAATAAGCCAAACAAAATTGCCTCTTTTATATTTGATAATCTTCTCTCAAGTGGGAATTTCCAACCCAAGTTATATGGGATCGTCTTAATCCCCCCAACCCCGTTGAAAAGGTATCATTCAATTCCATGGGTCTAATCTATTTTCAGCTGATTCTGTGATGCAGCGTAGAGCAGACAATCGGTCAACTGGTTCACCGGAAATGGACGCCTTAAGGCACCTCCCTGACAATGGTTATTCGTCACAAGGCAGTGGGATAGACCATGTAAACATAGACGAAATGATGACCAAGATATAAGAAGATTTGTCACACCAAAATGAAGGTGTTTATTCACAAAATGTGCAAACCGGTTTCAAATTGGTCGTTCTACCTTGTCTTGATTACTTTGGCGCAGTATTGTTTGTAGGGCGCATTTGAATGTAATCTGTTGAAACATGACGACCGAAGATGTTAATTGATGTGAGGTGGTAACTTTCTCAGAATGTGTGGATGCCTCAGTGGGTCGCAGAACATGTCGAACTTATCATAATACTAGATTTTTGGGGGAAATGAAATCGATTTTTTAAGTGAAGTTGTTTACTGATAGGACCATGTACAGCTGTTGTTACTTTAACCGAGAATATCTGGCTCCTGTAATATGTGAGCTTGCGCTCCCCAGTTGTCAAGAGTTAAATCCCCAAATATTTGCATTCAACAACCACCTTCACGTGTTTTGCTTGGATTTCGCTGCAGGCGACCCAAGTAAACACACACAATGCAGTGCAATCAAAGGGAGGTTTGTAACGCGTTAGTAGAGTGTGGCCAACATATACTTGTATTGACGTACCGTAATCACAAAATACTCGAGTGTGACATATTGGCTTATTTGTATGTATTTTAATAGGCATTTCTTCATTTAACAGAAACATCTGATATACTGCCTTTTCAGAACCATTGGTGGGTTTGTGGTAACCTGGCGTTTAAAACTCCATCTTATAAATAAGGGCATCATGCATGCTCTGTTCACTGATTTCGGAACCCAAATAATTATTTCTTTCCACATTCTCGACTCATTATTAACAAAGTATAGTATTTTGCGCCAATAACTGGTAAAAGTAAGTAATGCCCGCAGGAATACGTAGACTTCTCATTTGTCTTGAATACCCGAATTAATTAACCAATTTTAATTCTGAACTAAACATACTCACCCCCACATCCTTATCAATATGGACCAGACTTCTTTTCGTGCAATTTCTTCTTTCGGGTCTATGGATTATACATCTGTAAGAAACGTCATATACTATGCCAATAAACCCCATACTATATACAATCCATCTACTGACCTTGTGAAGCAAACATTTGACATTAGGATTTGAGCGAGTAATTAACTGAGGAGGTTTACCCGTGAAGTCGTATCGGGCAAATCAAATGGGTCTTCCATGGGGCAAGAATAAACAAAAACTATTCTACCTCAGTGAAATATGAAAGAGACTATTATGGACTCATCCATAGAATAGAAAGTTTATAATCACAGTCGGATTCAATACGGACGTCTCGAGAAGGAACTCTCTAACCATGAAGGCTTTCAAAATATTGATAACCCAAACAATTTTGAAGATGTTATTGTCTCGGTATACATTTACCAACAAAAAGCATCGCCTGTAAAGTCCGTGAATAAAATAATACAGGTTTGATAATGTAAAGAAATGAATACTCAGCGTAACGTGGCTAAAAATTCGATCTCTGGACTGTCAGATTGCATTTTTTTTATTGAGAAACATTGAACCGTATCTTTAATTATTTAATGGACGACGGCTGAATATTGAATGACAGACTGGACGCTTGTGTTCCTAGCTGTAAGCACTTTAACTTTACCCACGAATGAGAACAAACTCCACGAATTGAAGTAGTACAGAAATGATATTTATATTTCCATGATCCTACACAGTCAGAAAAAATGGTGATGGATCATTACCTTTTTACGGTGATGATGCCTGGTCATCACCCATTAAACGTGATGAACACGGGTGATTGGCCCTGCATGTTCATCACCCTACTGTGACGTCATTTGATCATCTTTTTATCTGCGTGATTGCAGTAAGGTCTAGATCAAACAATACAATTATTTAGATTATTCCCGTGTTAATTTACTTATTGTAGCGGGCAGTATAGCGAAAATTATACATCCCGAACCAAAGCTTTATATGGCATGGGAAAATTGTGTTGCAAAACTGACAGCAGGATGAGGTTCCAGTCGACGATCTCTTGAATAGATGCCTGAAGTTGTAGGGACCTACATGTTACAGCAGGATGTATTGCCACTGGCAACTGAGCCTGGTCTGGCACGACAGGGTGTACTTGCTAAGACAGGATGTCTCAAGTTGAGAGACCTACAGGTTACAGCAGGATGTATTGTCACTGGCAATTGCATAAGACCCCAAGTCAACTGGGTGTATTCGCGAGGCGGTGTACTGCAGGTAGGATACATGTATTCCCAATTAATTTGTCTAATGATCGCTGTAGGCTGCCGCCTTGGTTTAACGAAGTTGCATTTTAAGGAGTAACGGCATAATTCGTCACGCGAGGTCGAAGATATGCATGGCATAACCAGCAGGCGAAGATAAATAATACCTTCTCACAGCCAAAGATATCAGAATTATCTGGAATGAAATCCACATTATTTTTATCACAGGATTCACCAAATATGCTGGAGCAATACAATGGTAGTCTAACTTAAAACGACAAAGTGGGTAGAATATGGCACAGGCAATACGAGACACGGATACTGGAACCATATTGATAGGGAAGAGTCTGCTCTTACAGCAGGAGTTGAATAATCTGCAACTGATTATATTGTTTTTCCGGCCTGTGTTCTGACGTAATGCTGTTGCACCACATTGATCATGCGAGATCTCCAAAGTTTTGTTCTCCCTAACACAGAGAAAGTATTTTAGTGTTTCTGTACGTGTCAATGTTATTGACCAGCCAGCAAGTTGACCATTCCTCATTCAGTTTTGGAGCTAATTCCATCGTGATCTGTGGTGGTACTGTATAGGCGAGTCAATGTGGCTAGCCTGGGAGAATGATTTCCAATGGTCCGATGACGCTGTACGCTGTGCGCTTCGCGAACCAAAGATCTTGTAGTGCACGGTATACTTTGTACGCTAAGTGAGAGAATTTCGGTACATACCTGTACATGTTTCCAGAACACCAGTTCTAGACTGTCCACAAACAGCTTGACTCAATTCGATAGTCTGAGATAAAACTTTCAAGGGATACATCTCCAAATGATTCAATGTGATGTCCCGGTAAAAGGGTAGTTAATCGTTGTTGGGTCATTCTCCTGAAGTTATACGACACAAGGATCTTCTCACAAACTACATGGGGTTCTGGTGTCATCTGTGAATTTCTCCGATAAATTGGGAGTCAAACTCTCCAGTGGGTGCTTGTACTGGTCATTTGCGACACCTAGCATACAACTGCTAAATGGAAGGTACCAGTAATCGAATGTTTTAGCATATATTCATTCTATGCTCCAAAGTTGGAGAGGGGTTCTTATATTCGAGGACGACCGCTGTTAGACCTTAGAAGATGAAGATTCTACCACGATGAATATGAATGGAGCTAGACATAGATGATTTTCTGACCATAAGCGACGTTGCAGGTAGAATGGCAGGGTAAAAATATTTGATATTAAATATCAAAGTAGATATCTTTCTTTCGAATTTACCTCTAATTAGCAAAACGAGCTGATTTATTTTAATCTGGCCATTTCTTACTTTACTGCCAATTCTAAATTAACTTTTTGACTATCAAATATGATATTAAAGCCGGAATATTTACCATGACAACCGGTTGCTATGGGCTATAGTCCCTAAATTTATGAAAGTGGTTTTGTTGACAATGAATTATTCTTCCACAAGAAGTTTATTTCTTATGGTTATTTTGATTATGAAAAATATTGCCCATCGAAAGATAATACAGCTGTTTCTTAGCAACGACAGTTATTTTCATGAAATGGATGTATAATTGTCCAAATAGATGTATGTAAATTTCACAAAACAAAAACGTTTCAGAGATATTGGCAAAACATGTTTATTATTATCTATGCAAATGAGTTTATTATAGGTGAAATTTTTGATCACAAGTAGAACAGCCCTGAACATTTTCACGTGATTCTCTACGGAATTCGGAGATTATGAAACGATTAATTTCGATCGTATACATAGAGTGTAAGCATACAATATTTGATTTATTAAAATGTTTTGTTCTATTCAACTTGCTTACTTTTAAGGGGGATTTGTACCCGAAAATCAGATTAATCACATTTTCCCACCCTTTGTCAGTCTTTGAAGATTTTTTCCCAACAGCTGGGAGTATCGTCATGACAATTCACCCACTTCTCAATCTCAACATAAGGAAGACATTATTAGAAAAATGAATAAAAATAAAATAAACTCATATTTACATTTATTTTATACGTAATTTGCGTCAAAGGGGATGCCAATCTGGCTTAACCCAAGTAAAAGAACCCCAAATTCAGCGTCAGTTGATCAACAAGTGTCAAGCAATAGCACTGGACCACTATTTTCCCATGTAGTACATACAGCTGAAAATATTAACCAAATCAATCTCAATATTAAGTTTTCATTTCATATTCCTTGATTTTTGCAGGTGAATTTGACTTTACATTGGGTTAATTTTACTTCGGCTTTATTGTTTGACACTTGACCCTGCATTTGGGGTTATTTTATTTAACTGGGTTAAGCCCGATTGACATTCCCATTAACTAAAATTACGTACAAAATAAATAGAAATGTGAAATAATTTTTTTTAATTTTTCATCCTTCAATATCTTTCTCGTATCGAGATTGACAAGGGAATGAATTTTCATGACCTTACTCCAAGCCATTGAGAAGAAATGATCAAAAGGCTGGCAATGGGTGGGAAATTTTGATTTATCAGATTTTCGGGCATAAATCCCCCGTAAGACATTTTTTGATAGAAGATAAATGATGGACCAAACACCACCTCATTAACGTCAGGAGAATGGAGAAAATAATGAAACTGTGATATCTTTTCAGCTGCATATTAATCAAGAACTTCGATTCATGTGCGTAACAAGGCTAACGCTTCAGCTCTGTGTTTTTTTCCGCTTAACCCGGGACTAGGGGCCGTATGAACCCATGCACTCCAGGAGCCTCATGGTGGTCATATGAACAGTCACAATCAAAGCGTGACTGAGATACAACATTCTCTATATGGCGACTTTACAGCGAATATTATGGATTAAGAATACTGATCAGCGATACGGATTTGATATTTTTGGAACCACATGATGTCTTGCGGTAATCTATCCATCTACCAGGGATTCCCTCTTTGGATTTGAGAGAAAAAAGAGCGAGAACTATTCTGGATGCTAGACCTTTGGTCAGTGTTTCCGTATGGTTTAAATGATAATGTCAGTGGGTTCGGCAATGTTACAAACAGCCGTTCAAATATAGCCAATATTACCCAGCTATTTAACTCCATCAACGGCGACATCGCAGCCATGGTTGGAGAAAGTTTAATAGTGCGAGGATTCACGATCATATCGCTTTAAATTACTTAGTGAGTTTAACTAACACACCCAATAGTACAGTTCTATATGCGCTACCTCTGAGAGCGTTATATCATATAGCCAAAGATATACAAGAATCTGCGTCTTCAGGAAATATAATACCACCCAAAATCACTAAAGTATGTCAAGATATAGCGTATTTTCGGTTGTATCGCCCAGTGACCATAATCGAAACATCCAAAGATCGGCTTTTTTGAAATTCAACTACTTAGATAAAGGACTTGACATTACTAATTTACCTCGAATCCTGAATAATTCAAAGGTACGCAACGCTGTACCAAACTATTTTAAGTTCACAGAACCTCCTTGCATTTCATATAAGTATACTAAATCTATAACCACCAAAATATTCAATTACTCTAATGCTGTCAAGGTGCTTGACTGGAACTTATACACGTCGGGGGGCTATAGTTGTGATTGTGAATCGTTGAACTTTATCTATACACTATTGTGACTGGTAACCTTGATGTGGTGAGTGATAAGGGCCTAAGATTACTCCTGATGAAGGGACCTAAATATAGAGAGCCGGGAAGGATAAATACGAAGGCCGACCAGAAGACAATCCTGTCTGCTTTAGAACAGTACGTTATTGATTGGTCTAAGCGCGAAAAAGTTGAGCCGACAGTACTCGCTGATTGGCTGGTCCTCACCAAGAGCAATGTTGTTGAAACAATCCGCCATATTGACAGAAGTACCTTTCCCCAAGCAAAACAGGTACCGAGAAACCTCAAATCTCAAGAAGTTCTAGCAAATTTCCAGAATAAATTCGTCATAGTCCCAGCAGACAAAGCTCCAAATAATATAATATCCATATGTAAATATTACTATTACCAAGTGCTGGTTAAAGAATTGAGTGCAAACATATCACCATCAAATACGTCTACTTACGTTCAAACTGCATTTACTCTGAAAGATTTATTTAACAATCACAAAACGTTTCTCAGGGAAGAGGTATTTGTATTCCAACCAATCATAACGACACACCAAAAGTAAACTGGACTCTCAAAATGCATGAATCACCATACAAGGCTAGATTCATAGCTGGTTCTAGAAGCTGCACCACCAAGCTTCTTTCAACGCTGTTGACGAGGGCCCTTCAGCAGGTAAAAACATTTTGGGAAAGGTATTGCGCCACTATTTCTAAAAACTCTTGAATGTATGTGGATATTGAAAAACTCAAAATGTCTTACGGAAGAACTTGATGTTAAAGGTCACATACCGTACAGACATGTATCCACATGGAATTTCTCGACTCTCTATGCTACAATCCCTCACCAGGTCCTTATTGACCGTCTAAGTTCATTAATAGTATCTGTGTTCAAGAAAACTGATAGTAGATATATTATTGTCGGAAGCTATAATGCATTCTTTAGCTCTACGATATACAAGAGATATCATTCATGGGATGTTTCTTTGTTCATAGAGTTGCTTGAATTTCTCATTAAAAATATCGGTGTGAAATTTGGCAACACAATATATCAACAGCATATAGGTATTCCAATGGGTACTAATTGTGCACCCCTGTTGCCTGACCTATATCTGTTCTCTTACGAATATGACTATATGCAGGCGCTTTCAAAATAGATCCGTTCAAAGCCCGTTCCTTCTCAATCACCAAACGCTATATAAACGATCTTCTCGCTGTGGATAATCGCTATATAAATGACGCAGTGAAGGATATATATCCACCTTCACTGGATTTGAAGGAAACTACAGTTAGCCCTACAGGGACATCATATTTAGACCTATATCTCTACAAAAATGAAGTGGGTCTTCTTTCTCGTAGGATTTATGGCAAAAGAGATGATTTACAATTTCGACATCGTAAATGTCCCTTTCTGGACAGTAATATTCCAGTGGGATCTGCATATGGCCTATACATATCTCGCCTAGCAGCATTTGCTAGATCCTGTATTAAATGTGATGATTTTAACCAACGTCACAAAACATTGTTTCAGAAACTTACAAAACAGGGCTATACCACCAAGCGTCTCCACTCAAATTTATCAAATTTGACGATTCATATCGCATGCTGATAGCAAAATACGAGCGTAGCGTGCAAGATCTATGGCGTTACGTTTCGTAGCTTGTGTCTATTTCCGCTTGACCCGGGGCTAGGGGCCGTATGAACCCATGTACTTCAAGATCCTCATAGTGCCGCATATGAACAGACACAATCAAAGTGTGACTGAGATACATCATCCTCTAGATGACGACTTTACGGCGATTATTATGGATTAAGAATACTGATCAGCGATACGGATTTTATATTTTTGGAACATCATGATGTCTTGTCGGCATCATTGGAAACTGTTGACCGCCTCGCTCTTGCAGGGAACTAGCCTATGTTTATGTATACTATGATTGTGTTTTGAATTTGATGCTAATACTGTTATATGGAATATAACGTTACGCTTCGTAACTTGTGTCTAATTCCACTTGCCCCGGGGCTAGGGGCCGTATGAACCCATGTACTTCAAGATCCTCATAGTGCCCCATATGCACTTGCACAATCAAAGCGGGACTGAGATACATCATTCTCTAGATGATGTCTTTACAACGATTATTATGGAGTAAGAATACCGATCAGCAATACGGATTTGATATTTTTGGAATATCATGCTGTCTTGCCGGCATCATTGAAAACTGTTGACTTCTTCTCTCTTGCAGGAAACTAGCCTATGTTTATACTATGGTTGTCTTTTCGAATTTAGTGCTAATGCTGTTATGTGGAATATGGGACAGACCTTTTGATTATGGACGCGGATATTCTTTCGTGGACGACGGCTGAATAGTGAATGACGGATGAGATGTTTGCAAAGCAATGACAATACTAAACCTTGCAGCAGATCCTTTGTTGATTATATTTCGTGATTCTTACACCAAGTTGTTGCCTAATATTGGCGAGCTGTACTCATTCCATGATATTTAAAAAATACAATTTCGCAGTGTAGTTATGCATGCGACATTGGTTTCAGCTGGGCGGTTTATGATGCGCAGTGATAAATTGTTTCTACGCTCGGGATAAAAACGTTATATGTTCCTTTTCACCATTATCCATGATCTATTACTGTCGCGATAGTATAAATAATCCTAACATGCTCCGCGTTATAGCCGTGCGCTGATTGGTCCAGACCTCGAAACACACGGAGATTATCACACGATAATCTTCATTTGTTTGTTGTCATCTGTTTCATTCACGTGCCGAACTGGTGATGTCTCATTCTTGTGACGCAGTGCTACAAAGCTGAGCAACGATTGGTTCATTCACTGCGCAGTGGGCGGAGTTCACACAGCTGCAGCTCGTGAACGGACAGCACGCGCGAGCGTGGCCTGCAAACCAGTCAAGAAAATCATGCATCAAAACGGGATAAATTTGCAGCAAATTTGGCATTCCGCTTATGAAATGAGGAAATAGTTATCATTGTGCATGTTAGAATGGAGTTAATGACCTTCTTGGTGAATATTATGGTGTAATAATTTTTCGATGTTTAGTTTTAGACCTCATCAAAAAACCTCGCGGCTTCGCCGCTCGGTTTTTTGATTGACGGTCTAAAACTAAACATGGAAAAATTATGACACCATAATATTCACTAAGGCGGTCATTAACTCCTAAGTAAACGATGGCAAAATTATTATGGCTGGTGACTTTGGCGTGTAAAGAAGATCAGCCAGTATATTGATCAAGCGGTACTGCTTGTAACACAAAATATTCGCATCATCAGAGTTCCTTATCCAGTGACGTCCTCAACGTCAGCAGTTGACTTTGAGACATGTTCATTTCAAGGTAGCAAAGCATTTACGCGTGTTAGTCAGCAAGCCCGGTTACTGGACTTTCGTGTAACTCACGAACTGATTTTTGATATTCCTTACTAGCATCCAATCACACAATCGCTGTCGAAAGTAGATCGACCCTCATTAATATGGATTAGCAGACCAGACTCCTAGCATTCTCCATTTCAGCGCATGGTACAGTTACATTTCTGCTTTGGCTGTCACAGTCTAAATGCCATCTGGTAAAGGTGTCGCGTGACGATTGTACAAGCGGAAATGTGGCAACGATTTTGGTGTAAAACCAATGAAATATAACCAACTGACAGTTGTATTGTCAGTCTTTTGTCCAGTACCGTACATGCCGCACATTGCGAGGTGTTACACCAAAGCCTGATTGGAAATGCTTTTTGTGTTCAAAACAATTGTGTGTTAGAATTAATAATGGGGTTATAATCTGGTCCAGCTATTTAAACCAGGCACGTCCAGTTGTAAGGGTTACGACGACCATGTAGTTCATGTTGCATAACGTTAATTTCACTATGAAATGAATGCATTGTGAAATGGTTCTGCTGGAAAATGAAATCCGTATTCATGTCGAGATCAATTTCAGACTAATTTGAGGATAGACGAATTGTCCTGAAACCTGATGACGTGGGTTCTCTACATCCATGACAACAAAATATCACTTCTATCCCTTGGTGCATTGCAGGCACACAACATCCATGACAATCAAATGGCTGGTGTAGATCTTGACACAATTCAATTAGCCTGTCACCTCCCTCATATACCATGACATCAACTTAATTGCCAGCGCGAGGTCCCTGGACTGGCACAGTCGGAAGAGCAAGCTTTACTTTGGTGTATCGGGTTACATATAGGACTCCACGCCTTGCGGCACATGAACTTTGCGTTAACAATGGCAATTTAATTTGTTTCGTTTTACATAAGCCATGGTAGATTTCTGGATAAGTGTTCACTCGTCATGCAGATGAATGAATGCACAATTCATCACGTGATCGAGAGAGATATAATACGTCATCAGGGTTTGGGTCTATTAGTTTCGGAACATCATCTCATCAACTTGAAGTTAAATTTTTCACTAAAACAGTTCACTCTTGCGTGAAATTTGAATTCGACTTTAAAATTTATAATTAGAATTGATCTTGAAATTTGAATTCACAACTTAAATTTGAATTTGAACTTTTAAGTTTAAGACTTGGTATTTTATATGAGAACTTGAATTTAAAATTTGAACTTCAATGTAAACATTCAATTTAAAATTCAGATATAAAATTCAATTTAAACTTTCATTTCAACAATTCGTATAAGAAACTTATCAGCCAGGGAGGCTGGAATTGTATAATTGTATTTACAATTGACTTGAAGCGCTTAATTTATTTGGGGGGTAGGGGTCGTCCAAGCCCCTGAAACTAACAGCCCTTCGCCTGGCAATGCCAAATGTGGAAGGTGCATTTAACAATAGCAATTTGTTGGAATTATAATTATCCTTATATGTTTTAAACTAACTGTTCTGCATGAAAATAACACCAGACAACTTTTCGCTCATCCGACCTTAATATCAGACGTGCACTCGTTTACAGTTCCACAGCAACAGATTATGACCTGTGTAAGATGCTCGCGCGTTATCTACTGATCTTTTTGTGACGAGTAAACACTTTTTGGCCTACATTCCTTAATTTACAAATCGGTTACAGCAACGAGAGGTATTCCAAACGTACTCTTGCAGCAAAGTAGGTAAAAAGCAAAGACTTTGCTCAGCATTGATCCGTTCTCATTCCACACTGTAATGTATTCAACGGACAACAGAATGCTTTCAATGCAACAATTAACAGACCAAAACTTCGCGTAAAGTTGATTTTGCGCTGATTGCGACTCGCCTCACAAGAATCATGTGGTGTCATGAACTCAGCCTTTGAAAAGGCAGCTGTGATAAAATTTGACTTCGCGGTATATGCTCTCGTCTGCCGTTCTGGCTGATTTAAGTATTGTCTGAACAACTTCACGAAGGACTGCAGTGGAAATGAACAGGATGACATGGCTGGGAATAAACATTGTGTCTAAAGATGTGTCTAAAAGACAATGGGCAACAAATTGGTGGAAGACTCACGAAATATTATGGACAAAGGATCTGCTGCAAGTATATCGTCGGTCTTTTGTGCAAGATATTACCTTTTCAATGGGAGGTCTTACTTCAAAGTCTTGCCAAACAAGACGACGACACCAGGATCACACTAGAGTAAGAAACACAGCAATGGAATACTGCTGAACAAATTGTTTATTGAGATGGAATGAACGGTCTATCCGTCATGTAAGATACGGTTTGAGGTTGACATTCGAAATTCTTTTTCACTCTAAAAGTAAAATACCAACGTAGAAAGTTAACTCTCAAATAAAAAGTGTATAGAACCAGGTTTCGGATGATGTCCTGGTTTTCATTTTAGGGATCATAGAAAATATGGCTACAGTCTGTCCATTTTAAGTAGTCGTCTACTTTGGAGCTTGTCAAAAAACAGTAGTTAACTCTGGGTAATTTTTTTTTTTTTTGCATTATGTTGAACAAATGGCTGAACTCTACAAAAATGACCACCATTACTCAGTGATATCGATAATATATCACGCTTGAACAAACTTTTGTAATTCTCTCCATATAAAACTCCAGTACCGTCGTTTCATGTATCGGGCCTCGATTACATATAGAGACGACATAATGTATTCGTGTTTACTAGCACAAAGGTCGTCAATGCCCTGTACGGTCATGGAGGTACGTGCGATTTATCATTCGGCAATTTCACTGGGCATGGGATATAAGCGACACTCCCACGGATCGCCTGTTATTAATTTATAGGGCATCAATGACCGTTGTGCCAGTGAGCATGAATACATTATGACGTCTCCATATGTAATTGAGGCTCGGTACATGAAGCGACGGTACTGGAGGTTTATAAGGAGAGAATTACAAAATTATTTCAAGTGTGATATATTACCGATATCACAGGGAAATGTAGTCATTTTTTAGAGATCACTTTGTTCTAGACGCTGCGAAAAAGAAAAATTTATGCAAAGTTAACTATTGATTATTGGCAAGCTCCAAAGTAGACGACTAATTTAAAATGGACAAACTTTAGTGCAGAAGATGGGTGATCACGACTTCGTTCTGGATGTTTTCTGTATGACATGGTTTGTTCATAAATAAGACAGTCACGTTATTCACAGAGATGTATATGTCAATTTTCTCTTCTTTCATTCCACTTCCAGTAAGAAGAAATAATTTGCCATTAGCAAGTATCCATCAACATGACTCCATTAATATCTGAATACATCATTTTATTACTAACATACAAATTATTAACTTTTTTTTTACAGAGTGAGAGAGTGAGTGAAAAGGGTTTACGTCGCTTTCAACATTTTTATCCGCTATATCACGACGGGGAAGGGAAGGGGGGTGGGAGTGGTGGGGGTACGTAGGCCTTCTTGTAACAGAGCAGATTTATAGTGCTGTCCCACTGAAATATCACATTTTTGACAAAGCAAAGTATAACAATATACATGTACATGCACCCTCCAATTTTTGACAAGATAGCCACACGGGCTTCCATATTTTGGAGTGAAATAGAACACATTGCCACAATAATCAATAAGTCAACAGTGGTTCTCCGATAAAACAAACGTCACGGTATTTTACCATCACTATAGCTTTGTTCTATAATTGTAAATATGAATTAAATTATCATGAGTTGATCAACATTCAAAACATTTATCAACCTTCCGAGATGAATACAAGTTTATATCGGTATCACAGTTGGTAGAGCGATTGGTCTGCTCAACAATGTGCTTAAATAACGATAGTATCAAATTTAAAACCTTTTCTCGAATAGCTGTCCCAAGACATTCTTCAACAGAAGCAAAGTTAGTCAATAAGTTATGAATTAATCCATGAATTAACATACCAGTACTTCCATGCTGTTACAAAACATAGTATAAGCGTCAGAACCGACATTCAGTAGAAAGCCTTCACGAGAACGTTCTTGTCGATAATAGGTTTCCAGCCTGTCGAATCATTAGCCAATGGCTTTCAGGTAGCACCACGGTTAAAATATCGGTTAATTATTTTGAAAATAATTATTTAACCCTACCAGGCCGGGGGGAGGGGGAATTATGGCCTCCCAACAAAACTTTCTACCCTATCTGCGGAAAGACAAACAATAGAGAGCTGTCACTCCGGGAATTTGTAGTTTATCATATTGGGGGTCATTTTGAGCCTATTTGCATAACACCTCGAGCAGACGATCATCGATAGATTCAAAATGGCGACCATGTGGGTACCAGGAAAGTGGTGTTTTCGTCATTTTTCCTGTTATTTTATTTCGCATCAGATTATTATTTACTAAATTATCATGCAGTTTTCCGAAAAAATCACACACAAAACATCGAAGATTCTGACGGAAAAATGGACAAAAAATGTCTTTTTTGTTTTGAAAAGGACGACACTGTTACGTCATCAAAGCCGCCATCTTGGATTGTTTTACATTTTCTGGAAGAGCTTTACCCAAGGGTGTAGGGTGGTAACTTTCAGGTCCCTAGCTCGAGGGGTAAGAAAAATATCCCCCACCCCCCTAGGACAGGTCCCAAAACGCCCAGGTCAGATAGGGTTATTCTGTAACGGTTTTTCTCGAATTTTGAAATAATATGCAAATTGCGTCTCATCCGGTGACGCGCAGCTATCCATGGTGATTAGCTATGAATTGATGGGCTACGCTATCCAGTAATGTATTATGTCATATGTGACCACGAAGTTCTGGTTTTGGTGGATAACGCCCCTACTCGGTTCACATTCACATTTGTTCTCCATAATGGGTCATCAATGCCTGAAATATTTCCATATATAAATGGACGCTGTGATATTATAACGAATGTTTCTAAAAACCACATTAAAAAGATAAATCTGTTCGTGTTAGCAAAATACGAGAGTTTGCCAGTCAATGAGCCCCGTGCAGCAGCAATTTCTCTAGAATTCCCAGTGTCCAGACCCATTTATCTCTACTTTGATCGTCAGTTTTCAAATGATAGGCCAAAAATATGCCAGAATTTTCACTCACATTTGCCGATATTCATTCATGCTAACACTAAATGTTTGAATGCCACCACCGAAAAGGAATCCGGAAAAGAATACAATCTGACCCAAATATATGTGATTATTAATCTGATGAAATATATTATGAATATCTTAGTAGGGTTGAAATTAAATTTGTACAAAATATCTGATTAAAACAATTTATACAATTTTTAAAATTCCTTTCATGTATATGAAATGTTTGTGAATGTTTTGTTCATTCCTTGACGTGATATTTGAATGCATCAAAACCTTCAGCCTTCAGCCAGAGAACAGGGCAATCAGCTCCCTCTACCCAGGGAGATCACTCATGACAAATCTCTATAGTAAAGGACCAGTGGTCTCCCTGCATTATATGCCGTTATACTGGTTCATAGCCAATTGTTGTCTAAACTGACAAGTCAGGGAGAAAACCTATTCTCACCACACCACAATGGTCTGATTAGCTGATAATAATGCAAATGTATATAAACAATATTATATCATCCAGGGGTATCTTCCATTTTTAAAGCATTCTGTGGTTGGTCAATTCAAACTTACCTGTATTTTCATTACCCTGTGTACAATATTGTAAGACAATTCAGCCGATCGAAGAATTAAAAGGTTCGTTAGAAATCCTCTCTGCTCTATAAATTGAAGAATAAAAGCGAATTTTGATTATTACACGATAGTCCTCTGCATGACCACCATGTATCTAAATATCTAAGCATTTTATATAATACAAGGTAACAACCATCAGCGATCTGTGACAAAAAGTATATATGTTATGCAATTTTGGTTAATGAAATCTGAATATAACTCGAATTAAACAAATATTAGTGAACTGAATTAGGTTTATAATGAGTAAGTTTTTTTTATGGAATACCTATGTTTTGCAATTTTTGTTATATGCTCATGGTGTTTGAAGATCAATTTCGTTTTCGTTCTACATTTGAATTTGGGGAAAAAAACACACATTCCAAGTGCCCGGTACAATGAATCTACAGTGCGCTGATTAGCCGGTAATAATGGAATCCATAATGGAATCCAGATGCCAGATTAGCCCGTAATAATGGAATCCAGATGCCAAATTAGCCGGTAATAATGAAATGCTGATGCCAGATTAGCCGGTAATAATGGAATCCAGATGCTATATTTAAAACACTTGAATGGTCAATTCAAAGTTTAAAATTAAATCCGGGATTTTTATTGGCATATCGAGGAAATTGGGGCGAAAAAAATCCAGCCAATCATGGACTTTATGCAAAAGTTTGATTAGAAACCTTCTCTGCTCTATTACGTACACATGATTGGGGCCCTCCGGCTTAGGGCAGCATGGTTTGTACCATGTTTGTCTGGCACAGGAGGTAGATTAAAGTACCAAACAGATTGGGCTCTCTGAGGATCCATTGTAATCAGTGTCTGTAGAGTCTAATTTTCAAAATTCGAAATTAAATTTTTTTTTGTAGTTTTGGTTGGGTTTTTGTTGGGGTTAGGGTTTTGTTAGGGTATGTTTGTTTGGGTCATCGTCGCCGTGTGACCAATAAGGTTAGGTGCGACGTTAAACTTCAAACAACCAACCAACCACATGATTGGGTTTAAGGCATTTGCTATGATGAGGATTAGTGTAGTCCAGAAAGGACTTTTGGGCTATTTGAAAGCTGATTTTTTGTCAACTGCGTTTTGTAGTATCAGATTTTTTATATAAAATGCAGTATATTACATTTAAATTTAGCGCAACAAATTTCTTGAACGATGGTGTGGTGTTCTGATGATGAGTAGAGTAGTCCACAAAGGACTTGATGGCTAATGAATCTGAAAGCCAAGCTTTGTCAGTTGTGTTTTGTAGTATCAGATTCTTTGTACGTTATCGTTAAGTGGAAGACAATTGAGTATATTAATTGTCATGAAACCTGATGATGTCGTCCCCCTACATCCATGACAATAAAATCCTACTTCTATCCCTTGATGCAATGCAGGCCCCAAACATCCATGACAATCAAATGGCAGGTGGGAATCTTCATACAATTCAATTAGCCTGTCTCCTCCATCATGTAACATGACATAAACTTAATTATCAGCGCGAGGTCCCTGGGCTGTCAGAGTCGGAAAAGCGAGGTTTAATTTGGTGTATCGGTTACATATAGGACTTCACGCCTTGGGGCACATATACTTTGAATTGACAATGACAATTTAATTGGTTTCGTGTTACATAAGCAATGCTAGACCCTATAGCTACATGAATCCTGACTTACCGTCACCGTGAATATAATTGACAAAGGATCTGCTGCAAGTTGTATTGTCAGTCTTTTGTCCAGGTTATTACCCTTTCAATGCCCCTCGGACCAAAAGGTCGTTGGGTGTCCGTTTGGATCACCGCCATGTGAACAATCAGCAGCTATCCTGGCAAAGTCGATGATATGTTAACCAAAATCGTGGCTGTTCAATGATGATATATAAACCTACACAGGTAGAAATGTATTCTTCATGTTCCCCATGTTCGGCGTTAATCTCAGTAAAATGTCAGGGCCCTCTGCCATCCCCTCCCCATTTAAAGATAAATAAAAGATTACAGCCCCCATTGGGCGTACGTTGACATTTTGGGATTTTTATTTTGGTCAGGCGAGCTACTACTGTCTGTGACGCAGTCAGTATAATTATAAAGCAGATGGGTATTTTTATTATTAATTTATGGATGACGAAATAAAGGAAAAAGAACGCCCAGTTACAGAATATCAGTCCCGCAACGGACCGACTCAGACGTGCTGGTTTCTAAGACAACACGATCCTTTGACGTTCACGATAAACAGGATGACATTTGTCATCCTATATTCCGTATACCAACTTCAATCCAGTTTCATGCACAGATTTCTGGAGACCGCCTGCAGATTTGCTAGTTCATTGGGCAGCTTTGTGTGTACGAGAGGAGTACAAAGACCATTGAATCAATAATGTCAGAGCTTATGTGATGAACTTAAGGATCCAGGATCCCCAACAGGCCTCCAAACTTCGGAAAAGTTTTTTTGCCTAACTAGAAATTCATCATTAACTCATAAGTTGTTGTATCACACAAAAATCATATTTATCATACGTATGATGTAGTAGGACATCCTTGCGAAGGCCGCTCAGATGTATGGGAAATGTATGTTAAATGGCTGCTACAATCAGTAACTATATTTTTATCCTGAGCTGTCTTCGTAAGTATTTTCCAATACATCAAAGGTATCGTAAACATAACTTTTTGTGTAGCGCTAAAAAAGAGAAGTATTTCAGAAGTGTACCAAAAGTCAAGCTTTGAAATGAGCGGTCAGACAAGACGTCTGAAGATACCCACTTAAGACTGGATTAGTCGGTGAGCACTGCAGGTGAGTCACACCTGATTATCTTATATATGACGATCAAATTATCAAGTAATTAACTTTCTTCGAATTTTTGAAGAAATAATATTGAAATTTAAGTAAGATTAAAACAATGCCGGTCATACATTTAAGAAAGTCGATACTAGATCGGAAGTTTGTAGTTGTTGCTCGATTTCTATGTTAATTTTTACCCTGTTCCTTATATTCCCTTCTTATAACGCATATGATTTTGAGCGAAAAATCATAAAATTTGGACATAGCGCATCTAGGCTGCCTCATGGTTTCTATGTTTTCCTCCCTTTAAAAGTTATGCATCATTATAGTTTTTCGGATATTTTCGAAATACTGAACTTTGAACTTTCTTGAAATCATTTTCAGAACGAAAATAGTAATGATGCATTCATATAAAGTTTGAAAAGGTTAAATTTTCACAAACCGCTTCATTTAGGTTCAATTAATTCATTGGTAGTGAACAGAAGAAATCTTTTTTCGTCATCCGCAGGCTGCTCTCAGTTTATTATTTATTCCATAATATAGCGCCTCTAAACATATCAACTGAACCAACAAATGAATTAGCGTGTGATAGCTTTCAGAAAGTATAGAATTCGTTTTGATGAGTTTATTTATTTTAATTTAATCGAGCAAAAACTGATAAGGTTTCGAAAGTCTTATCAGTAGGCACATTGACATATAAACTGAATAACTAAAATAGACCGACAAACTTGTAGATGTACACACTCAGGCAATATCCTTACCTCGATTAATTTACCTATATCTCTATTGAAGATGATGATAACATTTTCGCTTAAGCCCGTCAGCACAATGCTTTATTTGAATTTCATAATACATTTCTTTGTTCACTAGATGTCGTTTCAAGCGATATGTTTTCAATTAGATAACAAAATGTATGATTAAGAAAGATAATAAGAGAGAGAATCGAGTGGAGAATATTTTCTATATACAAGTTTCCGATCTATATTTTACATTTAGATTATTCTGCTAAATACAGTTCATTGCATCGCGTGGTTGATTCTTATCATTGTATCTCTCTCGTACACACAAAGCCGTCCAGAAAAGAAAACTGGCCGTTTCCAGAAATCTGTCCTTGTAACAGTGCTTGAAGTGAGCATCAGGCTACAGGATGTCAGGATATGTCCTACTTTGCGTAAGAGAATCAGTTTATTGGGTAGTTCGTTGGGTCCATGGGGGTGTCGCGTCTGGGTCGGTATCTTTTCATGATTGGTATTCTGGACGTCATTTTCCCTGGAAGATATTATTTGGTCATTTAGAAAGTGATCGTATAACACACTATTTTCATTATTCTTGGATTACACTACCTTAGTATAGCACAGATTCTAGTGCAGAAAATTGGTCGAGTCCCGAACAGGATTCGAACATTCGACCCTCAGAGTAAGGTACCTAATCGCCAGCACCATGTGTCGGCGATCTAAATCTTCCACACTAGAATCTGGGCTATAAACGGATGTAATCCTAAAATAACGAAAATAACGTTATTTTCCCTGTCTCGTTGTCAATTTGGGGCAATGTCTTATCCGTAGGCTGCTCTCCTTTTATCATATATTTCATAAATCCCCTCTAAACATATCAACTGAACCAACAATATCCACAGAAAGAGGGTCGGAAGGTCCCCCCACCCCGGGTTTTGTGATTGACAGCCCGGCTGACTGGACGTTGATTGCTGCTGTGATATATTTTCCACACAGTGGAGCATGGAAATTATGCAAATAATACTAAGTATCTGAAGTAAACCTTTGAAAATGCTCTGATGGTGTTTGCGGACATTCCACCCCGTTCCCAGGTCAAATCATCTTCCTACGTCACTGATTACCCAATGAAGATAGAGCATGAGTGGCGAAATCCGTATGAGAAGCGGCCAGAAACTACAATTTCTCAGCAAAATTCATTATTACACGCTAATCAGCTGTGAAAACATCATTATCAAAATATGTTCATATGCGATATGTGGTGTATTTTTGTTAGTGGTTACATCTGAGCAAGGGAACACATACAAAACAAAAGATGAGGGAACAAACATGATCACCATATCCCGCTATGTTGCCTATGGTAATTACGAACAGTCGGCACAATGGAATAGCAGTTTAAAGTTTAACACAAAAAGAAACAAACATCTTCAAATATTAAGTTAAATACTACACTAACGTTCCGCCATTAACGTTGGCATAATGGTGTTAATTTCTTTCGAATAGCCAAAGAAATTTGAATTTTGAAGATGTCATACATCGCACTTCTCCTAATATGGACCACGGAATATTTGTAGAGCTATGACACCAACAAACTCGTATTCTGATCAGATAATCTGTTATGTTCAGCCAAGGCAACACGTGTAGTGTTCGACTTGTATATGTGAAGATGGAAACCAACTGTTCATTGCCTTTGTGGGCAAACCCTAACGACGTCGCCATGCTGTCACTTCTCCTTCTTGTTGTTTACAAGTGAGTGTTATCCACCCGCGGCAGTCTCGGACTCTTGCGGATATTTCCTCTCGAGTAGTCATGCCCTGTCATGTGAGTCATCACTGTTTCCGGGCTCTCGTATGAACCGTGGTCCGAAACCTGTATCTCTACATCATTATTACCAAACTCTTCCTCA
The DNA here is from genome assembly GCA_036873755.1 of Hanleya hanleyi. Lineage (NCBI taxonomy): Eukaryota > Metazoa > Mollusca > Polyplacophora > Lepidopleurida > Hanleyidae > Hanleya > Hanleya hanleyi. The sequence continues at coordinate 81,423 of JAVTVY010030622.1, forward strand.
ACGGCATGATTAATATGGCCTGTCGAATAGAAACAAGAAACAAACTACATGTACCATATATTTCTTCTAATTTTTGAACAGGATTTTTGCTTTTAAAAGCAGAAAAAAATCCATCTTTATGTCAACCGAGTGTAAATACTGTGGCATGGATATGTTATTGTGGCATGGCTATGTTATTGTGGCATGGATATGTTATTGTGGCATGGCTATGTTATTTATCCCAAGAACTGCAAAGATAGCTGGTGAAATTTGTAGAATGTTTTCAGAATTTCTCTCCGCAGTAGCCTGAAGTTAAGTTTTGCCGTTCAAATAATTAGAAGAAATAGGGTAGTTACGGTATGGAGTGGACTAACGTGACCGATCAGTCACATTAGCTATAGCATATAATACCTTCAGTTAGATCCTGCAAGAAAGGCTTCCACATAATCTGAGAGCCAGGATAGGGTTTTGGTGAAATTGTTCACCCCATTGGCAAGAAAATTGCTATCTGTATCATGACTTTCTATGGCTATCCACCCAGGGTGGAATTAGAGTTCCAAGGTGGTGCATTTTGTTTCTGTGGCCAACGAAATGTCCCACTACAGACAATCATTTTCCTTTGCCAAAAAAAGAAGTAGGTGTATATTAATCGCCGTAGAATTTTCGTTATTGGTCTAATCTGCCCAAACTCTATCATATTTTAGTCGGTAATAATGTGATAATAGCAGAGTTATGAATTATCAAGATTTGTTCCTATATCCCAATTGTATGACGTCAATTAGGGACCATATCCAAAAAAAAAAAAAATCCAGTTTGAAAAAAAGTGGGGGGTGTATTTGTATCTCTCTTATGAATGAACCAATCTATCTAAATAGCATCAAATATTTAAAACTTTTTAACCTAAGAGCGTGTATTTGGGGGTTGTATTCAATGCAATCTAAACATGCAGAAAAATATATTCCCTCTTAAAAAGGGTTATGTGATTGAACTGCCATATCTATCTTTCTTAACAATGGTCCCATCTCTCTGAAATTCATTATTTTTATTTCAGCATTAATACCATTGCCATATAAAACCAGGATTCGCTTTCCTATTTCAACCCAGTATGACATAATTTGGAAACCGTATCAAAATGTCAACTTAAAAAAATTACTTCTTTCCAAATGGGGGTATGTGTAAGTATGTGGCTATTTCGTTTTATTACTGCTCCAAATATATCCAAACATCGTAATATATTGTGCAACATTATGTAGCAATGTTTTCAGTAAGTACATTTGTTTGGGGGTTGTATTCAAATTTCAGTTGGACAAAACTACTCTGTCATGAACAGGGGGTTATATGTAAATGACCAGCCACATATTTCTTAATAATGACCTGGGCTGTCTATACGGTATCACTTATTTTTCAACAGTTGAGAGCAAAGTTATATATCAGCCAGATAGGTGGTAGTTTTCCAACTCTATGATGTTGTCTGGGGAACATATTCAAATATCCAGACAAAAACGTGCATATTGTTTTCATATTTCTATCACAAGTAAATGAGATGTTTTGTAAAAAATTTCAGTCAGACTGCGGCTGTTATTGGGAGCATGACATAAAATCTGTCTCAGTCAATCTGTGATTGTGGCCGTTATTGAGAGAATGACATGCAGTTAGTCTCAGTCACTCTATGACTGTGGCTGTTATATAGAGCATGACGCATAGTCTGTCTCAGTCACTCTACAATTTTTGCTTTCAGTGAGAGCATGGCTTATACTCTATCTCAGTCACTCTATGATTGTAGCTGTTATTGGGAGATGACGTATGGTCCGTATCCGTCACTCATTGATTGTGGCTGTTAATGAGATAATGACGTACAGTCTGTCTCAGTCGATCTATGATTGTGGCTGTTATTCAGAGCCTGGTGTATAGTCTCTCTCAGTCACTCTGTGACTGTGGCTGTTATTGAATGCCTGATCTGTAGTATGTCTCAGCCACTCTATCATTATGGTTGTTATTGAGAGCCTGACATATAGTCTGTCTCTGTCACTCTATCATTGTGTCTGTTATTGAGAGCCTGATTTACAGTCTATCTCAGTCACTCTGATTGTGACTGTTATTGAGAGCCTGATGTATAGTCGGTCTCAGTCACCCTATTATTGTGATTGTTATTGAGAGCCAGGTCTATAGTCCGTCTCTGTCACTCTATGATTGTGGCTGTTATTGAGAGCATGGCGTGTAGTCTGTCTCTGTCACTCTATGATTGTGGCTGTTATTGAGAGCATGGCGTGTAGTCTGTCTCTGTCACTCTATGATTGTGGCTGTTATTGAGAGCCTGATGTACAGTCTATCTCAGTCACTCTATTATTGTGGCTGTTATTGAGAGCATGGCGTGTAGTCTGTCTCTGTCACTCTATGATTGTGGCTGTTATTGAGAGCCTGACGTAGTCTATCTCAGTCACTCTGATTGTGGCTGTTATTGAGAGCCTGATGTACAGTCTATCTCAGTCACTCTATGATTGTGGCTGTTATTGAGAGCATGGCGTGTAGTCTGTCTCTGTCACTCTATGATTGTGGCTGTTATTGAGAGCCTGAGGTACAGTCTATCTCAGTCACTCTATCATTGTGTCTGTTATTGAGAGCCTGAGGTACAGTCTATCTCAGTCACTCTATCATTGTGTCTGTTATTGAGAGCCTGATGTACAGTCTATCTCAGTCACTCTATCATTGTGTCTGTTATTGAGAGCCTGAGGTACAGTCTATCTCAGTCACTCTGATTGTGGCTGTTATTGAGACCCTGGCATATAGCCTGTCTCAGTCACACTATTATTGTGATTGTTATTGAGAGCATGACGTATAAGCTGTCTCAGGCAATCTATGATTGTGGCTATTATTCAGAGTTTGACGTAAGTCTCTCTCAGTCACTCTATGACTGTGGCTGTTATTGAGAGCTTGACATATTGTCTGTCTCAGTCAAGCTATGATTATATCTGTTATTGAGAGCCTGACATACAGTCGGTCTCAGTCAATCTAGGATTGTGGCTTTTATTGAGAGCATGACGTATAGTCTCTCTCAGTCAGTCTATGATTACAGCTGTTATTCAGAGCCTGACGTTTAGTCTGTTTCAGTCAATCTATGACCGTGGCTGTTATTGAGAGCATGACGTTTAGTCTGTCTCAGTCACTCTATGATTATGGCTGTTATTGAGAGCATGACTTATAGTCTGTCTCAGTCGCTCGATTGTTGTTGCTGTTATGGTTAGCATGCCCTATACTCGGTTTCAGTCACTCTATGATTATGGCTAGTACTGGGAGAATGATGTATAGTGTGTCTCAGTTACTCTATGATTGTGGCTGTTATTGAGAGCATGACGTATAGTCTGTCTGTCTGTCTGTCCATCTGAAAATGTGACCGTTTTTCCGCGATCTGAAAATTTATATACTTGCATAGGCAGCATAGTTGGATTTAAGATTTGTTGACAATTTTGCGGCGGTTCGCACCCAGATTCAACAGAATAACAGCCATATTATTTGAAGGGCATACCTGTACCACCATTATTGGAAGGGCATACCTGTACCACCATTATTGGAAGGGCATACCTGTACCACCATTATTTGAAGGGCATACCTGTACCACCATTATTTGAAGGGCATACACGTACCGCCATTATTTGAAGGACATACCTGTACCACCATTATTTGAAGGGCATACCTGTACCGCCATTATTTGAAGGACATACCTGTACCGCCATTATTTGAAGGACATACCTGTACCGCCATTATTTGAAGGGCATACCTGTACCACCATTATTTGAAGGACATACCTGTACCGCCATTATTTGAAGGGCATACCTGTACCGCCATTATTTGAAGGACATACCTGTACCGCCATTATTTGAAGGACATACCTGTACCACCATTATTGGAAGGACATACCTGTACCGCCATTATTTGAAGGACATACCTGTACCGCCATTATTTGAAGGACATACCTGTACCGCCATTATTTGAAGGACATACCTGTACCACCATTATTGGAAGGACATACCTGTACCGCCATTATTTGAAGGGCATACCTGTACCGCCATTATTTGAAGGACATACCTGTACCGCCATTATTTGAAGGACATACCTGTACCACCATTATTTGAAGGGCATACCTGTACCACCATTATTTGAAGGACATACCTGTACCACCATTATTTGAAGGGCATACCTGTACCGCCATTATTTGAGGGACATACCTGTACCGCCATTATTTGAAGGACATACCTGTACCATCATTATTTGAAGGGCATTCCTGTACCGCCATTATTTGAAGGACATACCTGTACCGCCATTATTTGAAGGACATACCTATACCGCCATTATTTGGAGGACATACCTGTATCACCATTATTTGAAGGGCATACCTGTACCGCCATTATTTGAAGGGCATACCTGTACCGCCATTATTTGAAGGGCATACCTGTACCGCCATTATTTGAAGGACATACCTGTACCGCCATTATTTGAAGGACATACCTGTACCACCATTATTTGAAGGGCATTCCTGTACCGCCATTATTTGAAGGACATACCTGTACCGCCATTATTTGAAGGACATACCTGTACCGCCATTATTTGAAGGACATACCTGTACCGCCAATATTTGAAGGACATACCTGTACCACCATTATTTGAAGGGCATACCTGTACCGCCATTATTTGAAGGACATACCTGTACCACCATTTTGATGAATTTGGTCGATGTCATCGGTCTCGGCTTGATTGGGATAATATACGTGATCAGGATTTTCCATCTGGCCCTTCATCAGCTGACGAGCTACGATAGGTTCAATCCATCCATGTCCGTAAGCTTCCAGTGGATAGGCCGGTTCACCATGCTTGGGTATATCTAGACCTGCACAAATGAAAATTTGCGTCATTCATACATCCGCGTAACTATTTGCCGAGGAAAAGTATCGTGAAATATATATTGTCTCGAATAAGTGCTCGGAGAAGTGCTATTCAAGTGGGACGATTCTAAAAAGAACCCTCTGACAAGACACAATAGACACTCATCCAGACATGCTAGGAAAAGCTCTTTACCGCTTATCTTTAAACATAACGTATGCCTCTAAATGGTGTTAGTTGAAATCAAAATGGGTCCTTCCCTTTTATGTGGTTCTATAACGAACCTTGATTTGTATGGGTGCTTCCGTTAGCAGAAACCTGATTCTGTCTCTACTATAAAATGAGAAAACTTTGACCAGTTGTCATTCAAGTTATATGTTGAAATGGTATTCTTTTCAGTTTCGTTTGTCATCCAGGAGAAATATTATATTTTGATATTTGTAATATCTCGTACTGTAATATTTATTGATAAGCGCATAACTGCTATGTGTGAACGACTTGCACCTTTGTTTTCTATCTCTTCGCTGACACGGAGAAGATTAACGAAACGGAGACATAGAAACATGATAAAACACAGTAGTCCAGTCCAGCCAATAATAGAAGTTAGTCCCGCCAGTTGCCACGCCAGACCCTAGATATAAAAAAAGCATACAAGGAGTTTAATAAATATATTGATTCAATTATTTCGCGAAGAAATATGTGACGCTAATAAAGCTGATTTTAATTGGTTTCATTTCAAAATCTGCAAAATCAATGTTTTTTCTTCAAGTTTACGTAATGAAATATCATCCTCGAAATAACCTGGACCGTCAATTGCATAACAAGAGCCAAATTGCACTATGGACGCCGTCATGAAATCGATATCTATGACGAGTCGTTCAGGGATCAGTGGCTTGCTGGTGGTAAGTGACCCTTGTGGTTGAACGTTTGAGCTCCAACCTACCCGATATATCGCTATCCACTAATGCGCATGCGTTCACTAAAAAAACGTGAATTTGGATGATCATCTCATCAGATTTATCCACTAAAAAAAAATAATTGAATTTTAGTGATTTTCTGATCGTTGTGCGAAATTTGAGATGTTGGCCTTTGAACTCTGACCTGTGACCTCAAATTTGTTTTGAGTTGTATCGTCCTCCTGTTATAAATCCTCGGCCAATAAAGTGCGATTTTCAAAGAAGTTCAGCTTTTCAGGCCATAGTGACCTTGTCCTTTGACCCACTGACATCAAATTCGGCACGCGAGATCTGCTTGACACCATAGTTATCATACTGAAATTTGAGAGGATTCGGTCCACTTAGTAAAAAGTTAAGGAACTGAATAACGAAAATCTGGAGATGTTCACGTAGGAGAAGATGAATGAAAATGAGCAATCAATAGAACTTCGCCAACTCTAGCTGACACAGTCCAAAAATGGATTTATGAATGATCAAAATTCGTTTATGGTATATTTTGGTACTTCGGAGGCATTCATATGAATCAATTTTCTCTCGTAGCATTATATTACACCTCAAACCAAAATTAATCTGGATTCTTTCAAATAATCAATGTTTTTAATATATTGTGTGAAAATATGATTTTGGTTTAAGGAGTCATGTTATTCTTGTCACAGGAGAAAATCGAGACTGAAATTTCTGAAAAATTCCCGAAAAAAATGGTTTTGCGGTTTTGGAAAGAAAAAAAATCAGTATTATTGCCATGCCACCTTCATTTCGCATATATACACCACTTATCCTTTGCACGGGAAACTCTCTGCAGAACCTACGTGAAATACGAACTTCTTATGCTTATGCTTAGTGCAAATGTTTAAGCGTCATATTCATCAACATCGATCGATGTATCGCTCTGACCTCCTGGATAAAGTTAGTCTATCTGGATTAGTCCAGGATATGTTATATTTGTTCATACGAATTACCATGAAGGCTGGAGCGTCCCACTTGAATAGTATCCCTCCGTCCCTTCTCAGAATAGACACAGCTATAACTCCCCATGCACCACCTCCAAGATGTACTGCAATAGGAAAAGAGAGGATGACAACTAAGTTTTATATCGCGATCGAAAATAATATTGGCTTCGCTTGATGGATTTTACGGTGGCCCGTAGGGGACATTCATATTTTTTACCTTTTGGGTGTTTTTCTCTGACTTTTTCGTGTTTTCCTCCGACTTTCCCGTGTTTTCTTTCGACTTTTTCGTGTTTTTCTTCGACTTTTCAGAGTTCTTGTTCATCGCGAAATAAAACAAATGTGAAATACTTTCCACCGCGGTGGGAAATACTTTCCACCGCGGTGAGAAATATTTATCACCGCGGTGAAAAATACTTTCCACCGCGGTGAGAAATACTTTCCACCGCGGTGAGAAATACTTTCCACCGCGGTGGGAAATACTTTCCACCGGGGTGAGAAATACTTTCCACCTCGGTGGAAAATACTTTTCACCGCGGTGGAAACTTTTACACCGCGGTTGAAACTTTTACACCGCGGTTAAAACTTTTACACCGCGGTGGAAACTTTTACACCGCGGTGGAAAGTACTTCTCACCGCGGTGAAAAGTGTTTGCCACCGCGGTGGAAAGTATTTCTCACCGCGGTGGAAAGTATTTCCCACCGCGGTGGGAACTATTTCTCACCGCGGTGGAAAGTATTTTTCACCGCGGTGATAAATATTTCCCACCGCGGTGGAAAGTATTTCACCGCGGTGGAAAGTATTTCACATTTTTTTCATTTCGCGATGTTTCGAAAGAAAACACAGAAAATTCAAACAAGAACTCTGAAAAGTCGAAGAAAAACACGGAAAAGTCGAAAGAAAACACGGAAAAGTCGAATGAAAACACGAAAAAGTCAGAGAAAAACACTTAAAAGGTAAAAAACATGAATGTCCCCTACGGGCCACCGTAGGATTTAGACAAACCGAGAATCTATCATATATCTAATAGTTTTTGTGACTGACCAATATTTTTTTCCAAATGCATCCCAGAGTCGTGTTTATATGAAGACCAAAACGATATGTTATTACATTATGTTCATAAGGCACCTGATCCAGGCTTGAGTGAAACTAGGCATAAGCTAGATATTGTAAATCGGATCGAACGATGGCGGTATCTAATCCCAGTTGATAAGAAATTATTATTCATAAATCCTTACCTGCCACAGCGTCCAAGGGATCGTCGATTTTTAATTTCAACATTAACCAAGACCAGCTTTTGTAAGCAACAGCAGCAATGGTTCCAACAATGGCTGCTCCCCACGGATAATACACATCACAACCCGCACATACGGCCACCTTTCAAATGGAGCAATTTTGTATATATTTCTCTGTCAAACACGTTAAGGCAAATATTTACAGATATTGGTGGTGAGGTAAGGGATAATTTTATCCAGACAGCGACCAGTTATGATACCAGATAAACATGTCTGCGGAACATTAGCTTTGAGAAATAGGCATGGGACGCACATTAATAATCTAAACATAAGAACATACATGTATTCATATTGCCGGCATGTCTGGAAACTTCACAGAAGGTAGACTGTGTTCTTTTCTTTTCTTGTTCATAACTCTCGCCTGCTTGTATTTTGATACCAAGTTTTAAGCTTTAATACATCTGTATGGAAGTGTTAGCTCAGATGAACTAGTCTAGGATATGATGCTGTTTAACTATAATGCTGTTAAATCAGATACACTACCAACAGACCAGCAATGCTTAATGTGGTTGGCTTCTTACCATGCCCGCTAAGCCTCCATTGATGGTGAGGAGAAGGCTCCATCTAGAGTTTCCAGTAATCCTATTGAGAAGGAGCGTAGCCACGGCTGAGATCGACCCAGATATGACGGTGTTTGTAACCGACAGGGCAACTGCCGCTCCATCACCTGGCTCAGTTATACTCCCTTGAGATCCTCCATTGAACGCCATGAATCCGAAGACGAGAATAAATCCTCCCAAAGCAGCAAGCTGTATGGAATGAGATGGAAGGCAAACTGCTAGTGGGGAGGTTTGACTTTCAGTAATCTCCCCTTGCAATACAAATCATTAGAGCGCGATATCTGAATAAAGGAAATAGTTTTAGTATTGGTGTTATTAGTTTTGCTGTATTAACCGCATACCAGCCAAAAGTGTTTGTTAAAATAGCGTACGTGCAACTGGCGAAGTTTTGATGAATCTTCGTTGATAAGTCTAAATCTTTCAAAATCGTTCGAAAGAAATTGTAAATCGCAATATTTCAATATTTCAGAGGACAAGGCGAATCAGTGTGATTCTTACATATTTTTTCTATAGTTTGCGAATGTCTATATTTTGTTGCACAACACACCTGCATTGAGATTCTAAATGTGAACCATCGCCTATGTTATATCGATAATATATACAATAACATTTGAAAGCGAATATGACGATAGTGATCAGCTCAAATTCAAAGCTGTTTGCCACCATATTTTCAATATCCTTGGTATGCTGCGTTCCCACGTGGACGCCGTTTAATGCTTGTGATAAGGTTTGTGACCCCCAATTCAGGATATCACAAAAACCGCTTCGGACGGCATAATAAGATAGGCCTACATGGATTGAACATCCATTGATGACACTACACCATCTACCGCCCCCGCAGGTGATACATAGAAGTTTAATTCCAAGGAACTGAGAGAATGACTTACAGATTAAACATGATGCTAAATGGAAAACCTCTAATACCCAGTACTTCTCCAACTGAACAAAACATGCCGGTTTACACTGTTTATTCAAGTTTACTCACAGGCACGGAATGACCTCTGATGTCACTGATTTTTCCATCCTCTCCGAAACGCCCCAGTCGAGCACCGAGGAGAGTCGCAGCTACAAACGCGGCTGTTCCTCCGACCACATGAACAACACCACTTCCAGCAAAATCCTAAAATAGCATAATAGCATAAACTATAACATATACTACAAAAGTAACAAAATGGAGACTGAAATGACGCGGCGATGCGCGACGTTAAACCTCAATTCACTCTCTTCATGATGCCCTTATTTCTTTTTGAAGTTGAATAATAAGAGAAAGAGGTTTTCATAAGATACGATTAGCACCAAGGTGCAAGCAGGCGTAAAATAAAAATATCTGAGCGCGCGATAGTTTATTCCCAAGAGAGATCTATTCAACAGTTTGCATGATATGGTAGGCCGTTAATGCCAAATCCTCGCTGATTTTAACCGCGGTGTAAGTCAGATTTGGACCGCGGTGTAAATCGATTTTAACCGCGGTGTTAATCGATCTTTGTCGCGGTGTAAATCGATTTAAACAGCGGTGTAAATTTTCTGCGCATTGTGAGGACAAAATAATAAAAAAAATGAAAATAAATTAAGCGACTAGAAGGAGCAAAATATCACGTTCATCATCAGGTACGTTTCTATGGAAATCTGTATCAGATAAGTGCATGATTGTACGCGTCTGCGGAGTAGTAATATGAGAAAGTTTCATTGTTCTCCAGAAAGCATAACTTTTTAAATAAAACTGGTCATCCCAAAAGCTTAATATTTGTCAATCAAGCACCTACATGAAGCTTTCTATTTCCGATTTTGAAATCTAATACGGTACAAATCGGCATAGTTGACCAAAATTCGAAATCATTCTTCATGATAATATTCACCTAGGTAGTCATATTTTCAGCCAGAAGTCCCACAAAAATATACTTGGATATAATGAAGTTCCAGGTCTATATGATAGATTATCTTTAAGATACGACAATCGTTTCAAAATGACGACACTGTTACTGTACAAAACCAACGTTCCAGTTGAGTTGGGCTTCAATACAGAGTAAATCAGTGCAATAATCACGTTAAATTATTGATGCCGCATTGATCTTGATAATTTGTCTGTTGGGTCGCGATTTATCCTTGTTTTATCACAGCTTTTGTCGACGTGAGATTATATAAATGTCAGTTGTTCATATTGATAAATTACAGTACCGTTGAGGTTGGTATATCGCAGTAGTTTAATAGACTGTGGGGCTGACACTGGCAGACGAATACTATTTCCGGTTCGCTTATTCTTAAACTTGTCCCACCATTCCGGTTGTGGTTCTATTTGTCGTAACACGGTAATATTATTTAGGGGCTACCAATATAAAAAACAAAAATGACAATGTAAAATCTAACGTCGAAGACGTTATCGCGATTTAAAGACGTTAATTACAGAGTTCAAGATGGTTCAGGAAAATATGTGGAATATCTTGGCGCGGAGAACCTTTGCCTCTAAACTGTACGAAAAAAACGACCGGCAATTATCAAAATCAATGTGGCGTCAAAGTTCAATGTGACATGATTATTGCACTTTTTTACTCTGTTTTGAGGCCCAATTCAGCTGGAATTCATGTTGGTGTTTTACAGTAAGTGTTAATGTCAGTAATGAAAACGTGTGATATTTCAACAATAATCTACCATACATTGCTGAAAGTTTATAATATCTTTGTTCATATTTGGGGGTCTTCAGACTAAGTATATGACTACATTAGTGAAATATTTTTCCAAAGATTGACATTGAATTTTCGTCAAATTTGTGGATTTGTACTGTCTTAGCTTTCAAAATCGGAAATTGTACTCTTCATGGAGGTTACTGATTAAAATTTGAAGCCTTTGTGGTGCAAGTTTAGCAGTTTTGTTGAACAATTATGTTTTCCGGAGAAATCTGTTGCCCTTTGATGAGACTTTCATATATTAAGGCCTGACACACATACAATCATGCACTTATCTCGTACATATTTCCATAAGAAACGTGCCCGATCATGGACGAGATATTTAGCTTCTGTATTCTTTTCAATTGTCATTTTCTGATTTAGTCCTCGCATTGCGCGGAAAATGTGATTTACATCGCGGGTTAAAATACGATTTACACCGCGGTTAAAATCGTTTACACCAAGGTAAAAGTCGATTTACACCGCGGTTAAATTCGATTTACACCGCGGTCTAAATCCGATTTACACCGCGGTTAAAATCAACAAGGTTTTGGCATTAATGGCCTACCATAGAATGATCACTGATCAGTACGTAATTTAATCGAATGAATTAGCAATTTCTAAAGTATAATAATACGTTTAAATTGAACACCATACACATGTTGTCCCTAGCTCTGGGCTGAGTAGAATTAACCATATGTTACCATGGCCAAGAAGGATAAATGCTAACATGCACAATACAATAATAATCGTCTGAAGAGTCCGACCCACTTACAGGGGTTTATCGTATTATCACTTATTTACAATCGGTTGCTGAGCGTAACTAATGCATTTCGTCGAAGGACTCATCCAGATTTCAGGGAATTTTGTATCAAGTTATAAAGCCCTAATGACCAAAAGTCAAAAGTCAGAAGTAAAAAAACGTCGCTAATATATAACATGCGATAAACTAGCATGTTGCCAAAGGATGATTTTTTCTCTTCAGCTTTATTATTTCAGTAACGGAGTCAGCAATGGGTTACCATGACTTTTATTTCCGGGTCTGCTACGTCTATACCCTAAAATATCGAGTCATATTGACACAATCTTTCTGACACTGTATAAAATAATAGTTCAATATTCCCTTCATTATAACTTCTCAAATGCAACCTTATCGACTTGCAGTGGTTTATTTTGCTGTTATCACTCTTGCTGTTAAACCAACCACATTTAAGAGGCTAAAATGCATAGGCCTGTACTTGACAGGGCTATTACCTCATCGCTCTGGAATATTTGAATCTAATACCGCCCAAGCCGGTGCTAGAGGCCGTGTGGTTATGTCATTCAATATATCCATACGAACAGCTACAATAAAAGCGTGACTGGGATACAAATCATCACAGGGATAACTTTTGGTTGTTGTGATGTTTTATAATAAGATACAGACAGGCAGTCGCAGTATATTTGTCCATGTGGTCATATGATTTCTTGTCAGTACATTTTCCACCACCCTTGTAATGCTGCGTTCTAATGACATGGTGCGGACAGTGTGATACGAATAATGTCTTCCCATTGATATAATACATATAATAGTATATGATACTTACTTTATAGTTCACAGAGTAGGTAGCTCCGCTAGATTCGTTATATCTGTACGTGTGTCCAACAGCTAACCAACCAGTATTGCTCCACGCCCAGTGAGTAACGACGGGATAGATAAAAGCTAACGAAAAGCAAACAAAACAAATGAATATCCTGTTCTTACCTCGATATAGATATATGGTGAATTCGTGACTTCCTTTAACAAAGAGCTGCCCTGATGGCACCGACGGTGTATTGAGACGCGGTTTGCATAACGATTCGTTCATTTTCTCTCTTCTCCATCTCCTTAATAAGGGGCGGGGCTTTTAACTATTGGCAACTGGTGTAAATATGATAAATATGGATCAAATGATCTTAAGGTTACTGTATCGTATGGAAGCCGGATGCGGCCAATCTCGTCTTTTCGTTTTTTCGCCTTTGATAACGCGCGACGCGAAAAAACGAAAAGACGAGATTGTGTCGAATTTCGCGAGATTTTGCCTTTTTCTCGTCTTTTCCTTTTCTCGTTATCTCGCGTTTTGATAACGCGCGGCACGAAAAGACGAGATTGCAAGGCGGAAAGACGAGAATGCGCCGCGCGTTATCAAAGGCGAAAAAACGAAAAGACGAGATTGGCCGCATCCGGCTTCCATAGTATCGGGTCGAAGCTCCAAAATCTCGATTTTTGTCTTATACCAGAATACACAGTCAAACCTACAAGTTGGGAGAATAAGAAATTATGAAAATTAGTGCATTGTAGTAAAAAAACATGCAGGGGATTAGCGTGGCTCGAGCGGTCGAACACAGTGCTGATTGGTTTTTGGCCGTTTTCTCCGTTTGGGTTTCCGCCAAAAAGTGTTTTTTCCCGTTCTAATGTCTCTCTTGTTATTTGATGTACAAACATGAACTTTCGACACAATATGCCAATCATGTGGATCTTCAAAAGGTTGCCTCAAATTTGATAAGTTCGTCCCTGTTCATCAATTATTTATGATTTGGTGGAGAGGGGTCGAGTTTTTGTAGATTTTTTCAATCTTTCAAATTTTCACGACGATAAAATAACTTCTAGGCCCTAACTTAAAAAACTGAGGCAACCTATCTTTATTCAAATGGTAAACTTCATTATTCAAAAAAAGCAAGTTTGTTTGATGAAAAATGAGAGAGTTATTAGCGCGTGATTTTGAGGACTATACTTTTCTAAATGGCATCATTTATCTTTAAATATAATCGATTCTTGTAATAAATTCGAGAAAGTTATTTATTTATCTAAATTCCTTGAATCAAGGGCTTTCAGAAAACGTATAGTTTGTATGGATACAAAAAAGCACTGCCCCGTAATTAAACAAACTTGTAATACGTACACGTAAGCAACTGGGACCCGATACAGTAACCTTAATATCCCAAGAGAGGACCAGTAAGCTTACATTTATGATAATTTTGGCAACTCCAGGTCGAGAATAATCCAGTTAGAATTGATCAAATATATTTTATAAACTAACGAGATATGGAAGATAGGGAATGAATGAACCGCTGTGCGAACCACGTCTCAATGAATCTGTCCGAGCATGTGAAGGATTGCATGAAGTTATTATAATGGGACAGTCCTGAAATGGAACCCTTCATCCACAAGAAGCGCATTGACGTCATCGCCCACGTGACATCACGCTGAAGTTAGGCAACGAACCATTTCTTTACATTAAAATGCTATATTATTTTAGGCACTGACTTTTAAAGAGGATGCCTTTTGTTTGCAAATGCCTATATAACTTCGAGACAATAACATATTGAACTATTTTTCGGTATTTTAGAAGCCAATATTATATCTATTTTCCGATTTTTGCGACATTGCCAATGTTAAAATAGGGGCTAATTTTGATCCGACGTCACGCGTACAATGATGTCGTTTCGCGCCTTTCACGGCTGGAGAGTTCCATCTCGAAATAGTTGTATATTGTCCATTCTAAATGGATTCTTGAGTTGAAATAACTCCGACATTGTTGCGGTTATAATGGAGTTACAAGCTAAAACGTTCTTATTAGTTCAGTAACAGGGTCTGCAATGGGTTACTGAGATCTTTATTTTGGAATGAGTTTACGACCACAGGCTCACTTCTTCTAACAAATACCTACGGTACTCATGGACCACACCAGATGATTTCAAAAATAACAGTCGGCAGGAGCAGTGAAAAAATTCTCAAACACGTACAGTATGGAGGGATTGTGAACACTGTAATGATAGTAAGAAGATTCATTAATGTTTCAGGAAACCATGCGATCAGAGTTATGACTAAGGCCCATTCTCACGGTGCGATTTGTAGTAACAACTTGTAGCATACAACAAAGTTGAATCGTGAGAATGGACCTTTATCAGTTTTTATCGAATTAAATTGCATTAAAAAAGCTCACCGAAACTAGTTATATAAAGTAAAGTTATTTGTAAAGCTATTCATCCAGGAAATCAGAAGACAGTGACAAATTGTTCTTCTGTTCAATATTACTGGTTTATTTGAACTGATAAGGAGCGTTTTTTTGTTGAAAATTTAGCCTTACAATTCAAGTTACATGAACGTCTTCATCGCTAATAACGCCTAAAGTCTTCATATTAAATATTCGGACTTTCAGATTAGTGTTGTATATTTTTCAAAAAAAATTAATCGTGCCTCAACTTTTAAATTTCTTCTTGGAAATAATTTTATTGGAGTTTCAAGTTCATTACATTGGAAAAAAAAATTCGAAAACGCGACGCTTTGGACTAAAAAGATAGATTACTTTGAAACGGTGGCAAACTTTCAAACGGAGGCACGCTCATCTAGTTCCATTTTAAAGAATTTGCGCTCATTAGTATACGAATTATTATACGGTCAATCTGACAAAAGTGATAACAGGTTTATAAAAGAAAACGAGCAAAAACAACAGATAATAGCTATTATTTGTTAAAAGGTTTGAAGAAAGATAATTGCTTGATAAATAGATCACCGTGTTAAATGAACATGCGCGACTCACTTGCAGTGCTCCAGTCTTGAGTGGGTATTTCCAGATGTCTTGTGTGACAGCTTATTAACAAAGCTTAAATTTTGGTATAAGGAAATTATTTTTTCCCCAACCTGTACATAGAGTTCACATCGACATGAATGTGCTTGTACTAGGAATATATAAAAAGTTTCTGAACTTGCCTGTTAGAAAGAAACTGTAAATCAGGTAAGCAACAAAGTGACACCTTTCAGCCACAGCCCCAGACACGATAGTTGCTGCAGTCGCTGCGAACACGTATTGGAAGAAAAAGAGCGCAAAGTTTGTTTCCGGCATTTCATGGGATGCAAAGTTCCAATGGCCTATGAATGCATTTGCTGGTTCTCCGAAGGCGAACGCATAACCACATATCCAATAGCACATTCCTGCAATAACTGTAAGCAAGGGGGAACGAATGAAGTATAACACACACATAATTCGGGTTAGTTAACAAAACGTATGAGCAGTTCTTTAAGGTTCTCTGAGCTTGGAAATTATGTAGCTCTTGTAGGTGACGTGAGAAGATGGAAGAACGTCTTCAATTGCCAAGTATTGTTATTTAATCACCATCAAATCACTTTTAGATATTAATTTAACTTGTATGCGCACTTGTCCTTTGTGCCATTATATATAATTTTCTTCATGTACGAGTATTAACGCGTATGACAGGTAACATTCCACGTAGGATACTGAACACGGTCTGTATCCTGGTTGGTCACAGGATAATTAAATATCTCAAACCGAATACTGTTTATTCGAAAATGTATCAGGCAAACACCTTAAAATTAGGATCTTCAAAATCTGCTTACTACTTCACTGCGATTGACATAATACAGTGTTCTCCAAGTTCACAAAATAACTAGTTTCCGTCAAGGTAAATATAACGAAGGTCCGTTGAGTTTGTACTTTCATCTTGGCATATGACATTAGAATTCAGGACAATGAAGGAAAATACTCACACACATCTAGCAGATTTTTAATTAAGATATTGGTGGAGTTCTTGCTCCTTACTGCTCCGACCTCCAAGAAGGCAAAGCCACATTGCATGACTGCGCAAAGAAAAGAAAGGCACATCCATGTATATGAAATTTCTTCGCAATCATGAGTCACATGTATAAGGTTAGAAAGCCAAATTAAAGGGAGATTCAGTTTGAGAACACGTTTCAGTCGAACGTTATGAACACGTATGGGTTTAGGTTATAAACACATAGTTGTTTAAAACCTAAACAATTGTATTCAGAACCTACATGTAATCACCAAGATGTTTAAAACCTGAACACGTATTGGCTAAAACGTGTTCTCAAAGTGAACCTCACTTTAGCGTTCTAATCCTAAACCCTGATTTGCAGTGTGGTAGAATCAATTGTGTTTCAGTAACAATATCGGTCATATTTTAGTTCAACAATAAGCTTATTGCTCGGCTGCATATAGAGATAGTGAAAGTTATGAACACAATTTGAAACTTTTAATGCTGAAATTTGAATATGACCCTTGAAATGAGAATTTGAGCCTTAAGTTTAAAAGTTATTTTATACAAGAATTTCTATTTAAAATTTCAATATAAAATTCAATTTAAACTTTAATTTAAAATTTTCGGATGGAAAATATATCAGCCCGGAAAGTTGAAATTGTATTCACAATTGGCTTGAAATGCTCATTATTTCGTTTTGGGGGAAGTAGGCGGGAGTAGTAGATGGAGTTGGGGGCACAGAAGCAACGAAATCAAACAAACCTTCGCCTGGCAATGCCAAACGTGAAAAGTACAATTAACAATAGATATTCATAGAAATTACAATGGAAATAGAACGCCAGACAACTTCTCGCTCATCCGACCTTAATAAATGTATCATACATCCAATTGTTTACAGTTCCATAGTAACAGACAGTGACCTGTGTAAGATTCTCACGCATAATAAAACTGCTCTTTGTTATGACGCGTAAACAGTTTTGGCCGACATTCCTTCTCAGCAAAGAGAGATATTGGAAACGTACTCTTCAAGCAAAGTGCACAGTCAGAAAAAAGGTAATGGGCCATCACCTTTTTGGGGTGATGGGGTCTGGTCATCACCCATTTAGGGTGATGAGAAAAGGTGATGTGATGAGACCAGGCCATCACCATAAAAGGTGATGAGATCCAGTCATCACCATTTTACGGTGATGAAAAAGACAAGTGGCCATCCATGGTCATCACCCTAAAAAGGTGACGAAATCTCATCACCGATTTACGGTGATGACAGATGAGTGGTCAGACAAGGTCACCACCTTTACAAACAGCTATATCCAAATAAATATTGGTTCCCTAAATATATTTACCTCTACACAATTTCTGTAATATATCACCTTCATTATGCTGTAAATTGATATAATTTGTATTTTTTACCCATATTAAAATAAATAGGAGGATGGCTCGACAGACGGAAGATTATTTTTTCATTCACTTGTGTTACTAATGGAAAATGTATTTACCCCTCACAAGAAAGATAAAGATTGACTTGAAAAGTCTATGTAATTATGTTTGTTACTAAATGAAGAGAAATGACGGCAGAACACGTTTGAAAGTTAGCGAAATTAAGCTGTTTTGGTGGAGACACGGGACTGCACATCTATACCGTTGTCTCTGAATGGGCCGAAGCTAACAGGCTGAGCAGCGATCGCTGGCACACACATCAAGCATGCCAGTAAATTCTGACTGTATGTTCTCAGTGTATTATTTATTTATATTATGCAAGACCATCTAATTTACGGAATTTTAAACACTTCGTTACTCAATTCAGAAAGTATCTCCTGAATTTCCGGCTTATGGCCTAAGCATTCAGGAGGAATCCCGCATTCATTTTAAAAGTGCTTTAAAAGTGCTGCATCGGTTACATTATAGTTTCTGGCCATCCAGTAATATGTAATTCCTGTTGGGGAACACATTCATGAGTGCACATGCATTGTCATTTTTACTAAATACATGAGGACACCTTGAACTTTGAAAATTACTGAATTGGGTCTCTGATAAAAAGCAACACGATCAAAACCCCAGCATCTGTCATATTGTATCCTAATGTCGATATAAGGCGATATATTCCGCATTTGAATTCTATTTCCAAGAATGATTTATTCAATGTAATAATGTCATGTAAAGTACAACACGTTATCACGTTAGCCGAGTATACTTATATCGGCTTCCAACTTGTGTAGCCTATTAATTAGCTATAACCTGGGTATATTCTTCCCAGCTATAACAACTATAATATTATATGATCACCTCTCTCACACAATATGTACATAATAGTATAGTCTCGTGAGTGTGTTTTCAGTTTCAATGTATTTTTATTGTCATTTCATGTTGCCATTAGCCAGTGTGGCATATTTGTGCGATAGACTTTAACAGACAGTGACAGTGACAGAGAACAAGTCAACTAAATCAGCAGATTAAGAGTATAGCTGGTGCTTGGGAGACATAATTCTACTATAGGTAAGTGATTTGTCGACAAATAAATAAACTTTGCACGGATTCATCACCGCTCACTATATGCCTAAGCCAAAATAGATGAAAGCAAAAGTTCGTGTTGAAAACTGGGGTCACACTGGCCATACAGCGATTCAGTCATTTCATGATTTCAGCAAATCGACTTTCAAGCATGAAATAAATGAATTTGCACTCGTGTTGAAGGTATAGAACTGGATATACTTTTCATACACCAAACTCGAAGTTACACAATCGAATTATGTCAGCAAAATAAATATATTTGATGTTTTCCCCCTGAATCAATATAGACATATATTTATTGCCATATTTATTTTATAGGCTTTAAGTTTAAAGATATTTAATGTCTTCAATGAAGATAGAACAATGTTTACTTGGAAAACAAGTGGTCTTTCAATCAAGGTTGGTAAATGTACACTGTGTGCTGACTTGTATCCTCTACGCCATGGGTCCAATATGTGCACACATCTAATGAATCTTGTTCTCACAGGCGTGATTTATGCACACAACTAACAACTCTTTCGCTATATAGCTGAAATATTGCTGAACGTGACATTAAACCTTAATTCTCTCTCTCTATCTCTCCTGTTCTAACAGTTCTACTCTCTTTAAATGGACTAAATTTTACCCGGCGGTGGACATGAAATCCAGAATCATTTGCAAAGCCCCCATCAAAACTCCAAACGAGAAAACTGTTTATACATGTACTAGGCCCATGGCGTGGAGGAAACGAGATGCCCTGTTAAATTTGGTGAATTTAATTCAAAGTCGATTATAGGTAAATATGTGATATTATTGTCTCAGACAATTAACCCAGCTTCACAGCGAGCTGTTCCCACCCATAACTGATTTTCATAAGATTAACTTGAGGAAATACAGATAAATTGTCATGAATACAAATATAAAAAAATAAAATGTATTCTCAGACCCATATTTGCAGTAATTATCGGAGGACAGCTAGTTCACAAAACATACCGTAGTAAAGTTTAAGAACTTTACCGTACTAAAGTTTAAAAATCAATTTATTAAATAAAATTTGAACCGGACCATGCAGCATTGAATTTGTACCCCAATTGTGCGGGTTATTCACAGTTGATGGAACAGCTGGTTGGCTATTGTCTGCTCTTGTTTAGCGAGAGTACTCTCGTCTCTTTGGATTTATCTCATTTTGGATAGTATCCCTAAACCAATTCATGCAGAAACAATAATGTGCAACAGATACTGACCTGATTGAGTTTTATCTAATATAAATAACTGTGTTTATATTCAATGATCAATTGGAACATGCAAATACTGGACCCCACTCATTATGTGAATTGATAACAGGATAATAAATTAGATTGGCTTGTGGATCTCATGTGAATACCAGTTATTCTCTCCTACAAGGAAAGGAAGTTACACCTGATGGTGAGTAAATGTTATAATCACTGCATGTCTGAGAAAAAACTGTGATATCCTGTTCATCTCTGAGAGGTGAGATCTCCCAACAGTTGTGAGAAAAGGGGTGCCAGACCAGTTAGTCTTATTTTTAGCTTATTTTGAAAAAAAATCATCGAAAGTGACGTCTTTACATGTACACTATAAATTGACATTGTTAAAAAATGATTTCAAGTGTCTTTTTGTTCAAATGAATATAATTTACTTTGTTACTTTTTGCATAATACTAAATGTACACCATGCAAGTCCTAACAATATATGTGAGAAGTTTCAGCTTGATATGTTTTGTTTATTTGGATATACCGGACATGTTTCAGGGCCAGCGGTCAGCCCCATAACTTATTGTACATGTTGGCTTTAGATTTTCAAAGTTGTTTCAAATATATTCTCAGTAACAGATCCATATTGGCTTCTGATAAAATGTATTATAATACCGTTTTATTGTCCTTTAAGGTGGCTATGTATGGTAAAACAGGTCCCTGGTAGTACTGCTGTTTTCACGAATAATGATGATGGAAAAAATTACAAGGTTGGATTTTCTGGAGAACCTAGACATGACCCCCCCTTGAATCAGGTGGAAATAGCTGGTACCATACCATTCTTACCATTAGAATTCATTTTTGGCTCACATAGATTAGCTATGAGAGCCTATGTAACGCAACCTCCATTCTTCTGTCTGTCTGATGCCGGTCCTGTTAAAGTTGTTCTCTGGGCTGGGCAAAGTCTTTTCCCCTTCGCTTGTCTAAATTTTCTAGGTTTGCTAAACATAGTTATGGGACACATCCATGCAGTACCCGTGGTGGGTATTAGTCTGCCATTTAATTAATTTCTCATTTTTGTCCGACAGTTAAATGAACAATGTTCATTTGGAACAATTTAGCCATGGTTGAAATTTATGAATAAATTAATGTTCTGCTTTGCCACACATCAATGCTAATTGGATGTTGCTTATACCTTATGTAGGTGACTGTCAAACAGAAACTGTGATGCTATCAAGGTCCAACTCAACCGAGAGCACAAGTGCTATAATAACCAGTTGGATCAGTAGTGAACTGAAGAATGATTTTTGTTCATACTGCCACATGTGACATTCGTGTTACTTCATGCTTGAAGGGACTTGAGGGGACTTGGTTCATCCATTTATCTGTTCGTTCATCTGTTCGTTCCAGGTGTTGAAACTAGAAAAGTTCAACATGCTCAATGGATTCTTTCCAGTTTTGGTATGTAGATACCATGCAACAAGATGTGACTTGTGATCTTTTTTGTCATCAGGAGGGGCCATGTGGGAACCGAATTGAAATTACGTCTCCAGCAATAAACATGAGAAAAGGACAAACCACCCAAACAAGCAGTTCATCCTTAAAGGATCACGTTACTCCAATGGGATAAATACATCCTGATCGCCTGGGATTGTGTTTCAGTAACACCCGTCCATATGTTGTACCACTTAGTGCCAACTTGAAATTCCATATACTTGCCACCTTATGCCGTGGGACATCAGACCGGCTGTGTATTATTGCTTTTATGTTAGACCCTCTGCATTCTTGGAATATAAGCTTATATGACGGGAGAGAAATAAAATGTCGGTCTTTTTTTAAATGGTTATTCATGTTATTTGTTATGAAAGTGTTGGATATTACAATAGTGTTGCAAACTACAAGTTGAATAGTATACAGACCAGGGCTCGAAAAATCTGGTCGTTGCTCAGCTTAAGCCCTAAAAAGGTGATGACCATCGAGTGGTAATACTAGATCCATCACCTGAAAAGGATGACGGCCATCACCTAAACAGGGTGATAAAACTGCCCCATCACCTCAAAAAGGTGACGGCAGTCGAGTGGCAATGCTACATCCATCACCCAGCAAAGGTGGTGGTCATCACCTAAAAAGGGTGATGGGGGGAAAAAGGTGATGGCTCTTACTCATCATCCTTCTAAGCTGATGGTTTCATCACCTTTTTTGGGGGATAGGCTACTTATCACCTTTTTTCTGATTTAAGAAATTGAGACTAAACGCAACAGATAAATGTGGTGAAAAAAGATGGCGGCGTACTGACATGAAGAGATATGACCTTACAGGCCAAAACTCTGAATGCATACATGAATAAGATCGATGAAAGTAATGGCGATGATTTGTTCTTTAAAATCAAGCGAGAATGAATGAATTTCCCTCTTCAGAATTCATTGATATAAGGATTCTTCAAAACGAGGGGATATCTGATAGATAGATAGTTAGATATAACTTGCTTTATTTACACCTTTCCTCTTATAACAACAGATGAAAAACTTAAATAAAAAAAAAGAATGCTAAGTTGTATACATACTGACATAAACCGGTATATGTATATACATAAAAGTTATAATGCACGTTCTGAAATTCTATACATTTTGGCGACTTCGGCAGTTACTGTAGCTATATATGTCGGTTAGATAGTACGAATTCATTTTCCTGCTGTACTAATACAAAAAGAACTTATCACAGTCAAAAGCAAATCGAGCCCCTTGATAGAAATAAATGCGAAGATCTTCATACAGCGGGAAGTGGCAGAGTACATGATATTCATTGTACACTAGTCGGGTATATAACGCAAATTTATCACATATATGCCTGTGATACTGGACATTTATCCCCGTTGATACTGTGGAGTGACACTCTTCCATATCATGATATGGATTTCTGCCCTCACGCGCGGCCTGATATGGGGTATCCGCCCTTGGGCTGATATCGCCCACGGGAGTGGTTCCCCCTCGAGGAACTCTCCGCAATCTGACCGAGCGAGCTTTTGTGCTTTTCACCTTGGTCTTGCTACGTATTAATTTTTTTTAAGTAAGCGTAGTCATCCGATAATCGATCCTGAATTTGAACCTTTTCTCTCTGATGTATCATCAAAATGGGACGAATAAATTTTCGCAACATTGAGTGCATTTTACCGAGGGTCCAATTTCCGATGAAACAGTTTAATGTAAAATTAAAATCTATGCCTACATGTACTTGTTTTGTCAATAACAATGCTACCATTCATTTATAAATATGTGATAAATAAATTATGATATACCCATTTCCATATCGACCCTGGTATCAGCCCGAGACCCCTATATCAGGCCCGAAGGCTGATGTGGGGGTCGGGCTTCGGCCCTCTGGCTGATATAGGGGTCGAGGGCTGATGCCAGGGCCGGTATACAATAATCTCTATGTATCGTTCATACCTGTCTTTCATAAACATCAACGGGACGATGCCTAGCTTAAATTGAGCCAGTGCATTTCCATAGCTTCCACAAAGCGAAGAGAGAGAGAGAGAGAGAGAGAGAGAATTAAGGTTTAACGTCGCGTTCAGCAATATTTCAGCTATATAGCGACGATCAAACAAAATTCTAAGTATTCACGTTAATAACACATTAAAACATATACACATTACAACTTATGTAACAAACCGATTTCTCTCAAGTAACCTAAGATAAGTCTTCTTTCACCCGACTAAAAAGATCTTATCACGTAGCTGCTCGATAAATAGAGTATCTTACAATCTTAAAATCTATACACTCCATAAGAATATGTTTCACGGTGAGATTTTCGTGGCATGGAATACACTTTGGGACTGGCTATGTTTTTAGTAAATGTTCGTGAGTTAATCGTGTATGGCCGATTCCACATCGAGACACATTATGCATTCAGCATGTGGAGAACATCATGCCGTGTTCTCCACCAAGTGAATAAAATTGAATTTCGGATGGAGTTGAATGACAAAATGATCACTGTATGATTTATGTTCAACACTTTCTATTAGACATAAACAGGACATGCACGTAAATGAGCAGATCACGACATGTACATTTATTTGGAATTCAGCCCGGTAGCTTTTTGAGGGCTGATACTTAAGAAATAATTGCTTGTTAACTGCGGTAAAACAAGTAAGATAGTTCGCCATGCAATAGGATGAGTCTAAGTTTGGCTACGAAAGCTGTAGGCCTGAGCGATCAAACGTGAAGACTCATCCTATTGCACGGCGATCCATCCTACTTGTTTTACCGCAGTAAACAAGCAATTATTTCTATTCTACTATAGTACAAACGGCAGAATTGTGGGGATTTTCCGAGCAAAGGAATATATTTTATCATGTAAGCACCCCTATACATGACAAAAAATGCGTTCGTCCATGAATTAATCGGAGCAAACGACACCTGCAGGTCGCGTGCCCGAAATCGACACACAGGAGACGAGTCCACAGTATGGCAGCTAGGGGCATGCTAAACACGCTTGTAATGTTTAAAATGACGAAAAAACAATGTTAGCAATTACCAATAAATTTCAAGAATATTCAAACTATAGCGTGAACCTTGTGTTTTTAAATACATCACTGTGGACCGGGTACTTCATATACAATGGTCATATCGCAGTAAACGGATAGCCTATCCCCCCACTGGTAGAGTGCAACTGGGCACGTCAAGAAAATCATGACGCCAAACTATCCACATCGAATCGCTCAACAAGTGACGTCTATTGGAATTAGATGCTACTTGGGCTTCCTTCCTTATATGTAATAATTTTATTTGGTAAAACACATGGGGTGTGGTAGAATGTGGATTACACTATAAGCTTTACATGATTGTGGAAAGATTATCTAGCTATCGGGTCTCGAACACACACTGAGCCGGCTAAGAAAATGTCTTTATTTGACATGCGAAAATTAAATATGTAAAATACCCTCCCCACCACCTATCCGTGGTATTTATTCTATCATGCTGAAAACGGTGCAATGTGGAGATGTTTCCTGAAAAGAAAGATATTCTCGTGTATTCAAATAAACTGGATTAACACGCCTATACCTGAGAAAAAATGCTTTGGCCCGCCAATTAATCGAAGCAAGCAACACCTGCAAGTCGCGTGCCTGAAATAGACACGGGTTGAAGAGTCCACAGTATGGCAGCTATAGGGGCGTGCTAAAACGCCAATAATGATCAAAATTATGCAAGCGTGACCCTTGGTTTTAGAATATATATGAAATTCTCCTGTTATCCGATGATTGGATTGTGAACCTATTAAACGTTCAAAAAGGTTCAATGACATCAACAAATTTGAATAAATCTCCGCGAGAAAAAAAATGTTTCCCCAACTTTAATTGGCACCATGATGTACGGTAATAGGATGTACATTAAGATACAGGCAGACGATACTATTAGTTATACGTCGCCCTTCCGGGGTAATACGGGATGAGATTTGGTTTCTCTCGCCATATTTTTCCGAGGCGCAGCCGAGGAAAAATATGGCGAGAGAAACCAAATCGAATCCCGTATTACCCCGGAAGGGCGATGTATAAAGAATTTATCATATCTCAGAGCATTAAGAATCACTTTGGACTTCAAGGCCGACATAATGGAACGGACTTCGATCGGACTTGCACTGGTTCAGAACGATCCACAGCATGCACCGGAAAAAATGAACACAAAGACAAATGTATCATTTTTACAATCCTCATCTTTAAAACGTACTAAGGGAGGAGCAAAGATAACGATAACATATACTGTAATCCGTGAACAATGAACCCGGTTTCCGTGTGAAATACCGGTGGGCTTCGGTGATAAAGAATGAACAATCTAACTTCAAATTCAGCTTCATCTCTTATGTTCTATTCTGAAAATCAGAAACGTATAAAATACTGGAACATTAAGCTTAATCTCAATTTCATATTTAATATTTAATAGCCATCGACGAGTATAATATCTAGATTATATGCCTTTTGTTAATAAATACATCGAAAGACCCGTTCCGGATTCACATCTGTTGCGTGGATATGTAAGTTTCAAATACACGTGTGAACTGTTACATTTCCATTCTGTCTATAATTCAACACCGTGTCACTCGACAGTGTCACTTGTGTCATGTTTCCATAACATCACACAGGAGAAGGACCAACATGAACTGACTTAAATTTACAGTTCGAGAGAAAAATCGGAAAAATCAAACTGTCCTGCACAATTTGGCAGAAGTATAGGTATTTGCTTCATTTTCGCACGATGATGTTGATTGCATTTATTGTGCAGTTATTGAACATTGGCGCTGAGGGATTTGCGGCGACCAGGATAGCTGTGGGAATGTCACACGATGTGGGCGGGACAGCGGTGCTGTCGAATTCACAAAACAGCTGATTAAGATCAAAATCAAAGTCGTCGGCATGGCCTTCTGCTCGTACATCCTGGGTGTGTAACACGGCCGACGTGGCATCATTTGACGTGGGTGCAGGGTACTGAGAAGATGATGTCACAGTTTCTGCAGGATGGGGTTTGACAAGAACATTTACTGGAAGTGTATGCGTACCGGTATTCGTCTTTCGGGTTGAACCCATCGTGCCAGGAAAGGCTACTGACGCAACCGTGTGGCCCATTTGCAGTTTCTCGCCATCGCTTACTCGCTGGTAAACCGACAGCGACGAGACAGATCTGTGACCTGTGACAGCCATTATTTGAGATGCTGAATAGTTGTTTCTACCAAGGATGGTGATGCCGGTTGCTCGTATACTGTGGTTAGTGTATGGTTCAGAAAGAGTGCCCAGGTTGGTCATGAAGGCTGCCAAGCGGTGTTTCCCAATAGGTTTGTTATAATACCAAACTTTATCGTCGTCGAGGAAACTATCAACCGGGTACTGCCACAAGCGATCACATTTCGGATGGAGTTTGGAGATATAACTTTCGAATGAAGCAACAGGACAGAACGGGGAACCTTCTTCTTCAGGCATGAATCCGGTAACACCCTCTTTTTGCTGGGCCCGGCGATTTTTTGTGAGTTCATCCTCCTTTTTTTTCACATACCTCTGCCCAGTTTTCGGGTCCCGCTTGATGATGAATGTGTTTTTTGTCATCTTTTCCATATTCTCCACTCCCCTTCTAAAGAAGAACAGACGTACATCGAACTGAACTTTATTTGCAAGCCCAGTTGGGGTTTTTGGGGACATGAGAACAGACTTGTAGAGTTTACAACGATCGGACTCGTTTATGGGCTCATAATGATCGGTGTCGCCTTTTCCAGATGCCTTCAACTCTGCAAGTGCGGTTTTGAAGCACTCGTTGGCTTCATTAAACTCCGAATTTTTAATCAAATCAAAAGTTTTCAAATACGGTGGGGCCTTCAGGTAACGATTCAGAGAATGTCGAAAGTTTTCGAGAGTGGATGTTTTGTACAATTCTCCGTCTT
The DNA here is from genome assembly GCA_036873755.1 of Hanleya hanleyi. NCBI lineage: Eukaryota > Metazoa > Mollusca > Polyplacophora > Lepidopleurida > Hanleyidae > Hanleya > Hanleya hanleyi. The sequence continues at coordinate 109,359 of JAVTVY010030622.1, forward strand.
GTTTTCGGGCATCCAAATAAAAATGACTGAGTACCTCTGCTAACCTCTCGGCCGAGAATCCTTCGAATTCTTCACTCTGTCCCTTCTCTTTCAGGTAATACTTCAAAGTTCTGGCGGACGCTTTGTTCGATTTTTTTGTGTTGCTGGGAATAATATTAGCCCGCTTTTCAACAACTTCATCGTCCGTGTGAGACGCGAAACGTTTGCCTGATTCAGCCATTTTGTTTAGCAGACGATGGAATCTAGTGAACACCTGTTCGTTGCCCTTGGCGACGGGGGTATACGATATATATTCGACCAGCAAGTTGACAATACAGCATCACACATGAGGTCTGTCAGCCAATCAAAAGTCTACATGCTTCTCTGAGATATGATACATTTTGATATCCATTTCAATCCTATTACCCTTCTGGTCGAGTTCAACTGGATACGCGAAGAAAATCATGACGTCATATAATCCACACGATTGGTTGTCAGGTAGCTTCTAATGGAATTAGATTAGATAAGAATATAAGGAGGACTAGCTAACATCATTGATAACCTTTGACCTCTACTCTCTTGTAGGAAACCATCATGTTCTTTTATTATTTTTATTTCATACACATTTGGAATTGGTGCTAACTCTCATACGGAATAGACTTGCGTAGAAGTGTATTGCGTAAATATTTCTAAAACCCTGAAATTAAATGCATGTGGACATTGAAAAATTTAAAATGTCATACGGAAGAACTTGATCCGAAAGGGCAAACACTGTACAGGCAGGTATCTAAATGGGATTTCTCAACCCTCTATACACCACAATCCCTCATCAGGATCTTATTGGCCGTCTTCATTGAAGGTATCGGTTTTCAAGAAAACTGACCGCCTGAAAACTGCATTGCTTGATTTTTTCATTAATAATATCTATGTGAAATTAGATAAAACGAAAGGCTACTTCTTGACCTTTTGGCCGATCTATATCGGTTCTCTTATCAATACGATATGCAGGTGCTTTCAAAAACAGATCCTTTCAAAGCGCGTTCCTTCTCATTCACCAAACCCTACATAAACGATCTTCTCGGGGTTGATAATCGCTATATAAATCACGCAGGGAAGGATATATATCCAGCTTAACTGGATTTGAAGGAAACTCAAATGGTCCTGCCAGCACATCTTATTAGAGCAAAAGCTCTAAAAAATGAAGCGGACCTTCTGTCTCATCAACTTTAAGACAAAAGAGTTGATTACAATTTCGACATAATAAACTATTCCCTATCTGGACAGGAACATTCCAGTGGGACCTGCATATGGTGCATACATATCTCGCCTCGTAGCATTTGCAAGATCATGTGTTAAATGGGACGATTTTAATCAACGTCACAAAACATTTTTGCAGAAATTTATAAAGTAGGTCTATACCACCAAGCGCCTCAGTAGTGGCGTTAGCGTAAATTGAATAATATTTCACCCGGATGTAGAGGTCATTTGGGGCGGAAACGAGGCGGGAGGAGAGGTCAAGTGCAGTATAGTTCCGGCAGAAGGACCAAAAGCTACCTCCAATCCAGGAGAGTTCCAATTGTTGGAGGGGATGTATTCAGGATGTATTCATCCGCGGTGATGCGGTCTGGCCGCGGTTTTGGCGGTGATTCGGTCTCGGGAAAAAGCCTCCGCGAAGAAAAAGTAGTCCCTAGATAAAATGGTCGGATGGGGTCGAGTGAGGTATCAAAGTGAAGCTTATGTGAAGGGGCATCTAATGGGCTGGGTGTGGGGTTGACATATCGGCCTTCTGCGCATGCGCGGTGGCCGAAGGGTATGAAAATAGCCGTTTTGGGATGTAGGGGAGTCCCTAATGGTCCAATGGGGTCGAGTGATGTATCAAGGTGAAGCTTATGTGAAGGGGCATCTGATGGGCTGGGTGTGGGGTTGAACTATCGGCAATCTGCGCATGCGCGGTGGCCCAAGGGTATGGAAATAGACGTGTTGGAGCTAGGGGAGTTACTCATGGTCCAATGGGGTCGAGTGAGGTATCGATGTGAAGCATCCGTGAAGGGGCATCTGACTGGACTAGCGGCTCGTGCGTTGTCACCATTCTGCGCATGCGCGGTGGCCCAAAGGTATGGAAATAGACGTGTTGGAGCTAGGGGAGCTACTCATGGTCCGATGGGGTCGAGTGAGGTATCGATGTGAAGCATTCGTGAAGGGGCATCTGACTGGGCTAGCGGCTCGGGCGTTGTCACCATTTTGCGCATGCGCATAGACGTTTTGGGATGTAGGGGAGCCCCTCATGGTGCAATGGGGTCGAGTGAGGTATCAAAGTGAAGCCTAGGTGAAGGGGCATCTGATGGGTTGGGTGTGCGGTAGGAATATCATTCTGCGCCTGCGCAGATGCAATGCGGAGCTCTCGTCCAATCAGAAGCGAGTATTTCAAATCCGTCCCAGAGCTCTCGTCCAATCAGAAGCGAGTATTTTGACCCGGTGCATTATGGGACATATCCAAGATGGCGGCACGTGTGTTCAAGATGGCGGCACATCCGGTGTCGAAAACTGGCCATTTCTGTCGGGATGTGGTCACCTAGTGTCGAAAACTGGACCCTGTATGGTTCCCGCTCTACGTGTTGGAGCTAGGGGAGCCACGAATGGTCCAATGGGGTCGAGTGAGGTATCAAAGTGAAGCCTAAGTGAAGGGACATCTGATGGGCTGGGTGTGGGGTTGAACTATCGTCACTCTGCGCATGCGAGGTGGCCAAAGGGTATGGAAATAGGCGTGTTGGGGTGTAGGTGGGCTCCTCATGGGCCGATGGGATCGAGTGAGGTATCCATGTGAAGCCTAGGTGAGGGAGTTACACTAGGGTGTCGTTTCCATTCTGCTGCGCAGGTCACGTGGGGGTTGTGACGTCACTTCCGGGTTTTTCACTAAAACTACCTCCAAACATAGAAGAGTTCCAAATGTTTCCCCTTACACGTCCGTATGTTCAACCGCCGGGGTGTTTCCCCGCCCCGCCCCGCCCCGCCCCGGCCGCAGCGCGCGCGCGCGTCATCACCGGCAGTGCGCGCGCGCGCGCGGAGTATTATACAATCGGATAGCGGTTGTCGTGAATAACAACAAGTTCAGCAATGTTTATATATTTTATTATCCCCAATGTTACATCACACCCAGGCTGGGGGAACCGCCCTGGGTATGTTTAGTATGTTCACAGCAAAACAAACTGAAATATCAAACATCGTGTTTTATTATTTAACGCACCGTCACATTAGGTACAAGGGTTTACTGAGCTCAATTCAACGATCAGCATGTAGACATAGAGAGTACGTGCGGCATGTTATGGTATTCATCAGTGCGCGGGTGACGCATTCAACCGATGGTGGTGGTCGGTCAGCTTGGTCAGGAAAAACGTGATATTGGTTACCCTCTCTACCACCCATTGTATGTTGGGGCGTTGACGATCTGCCCATCTCAAGGGTTCCACGGTGTCCAGTATCTCCAGCATCGTCTCTAGTGACCTCCGGTTAATGATAGTGAACGGCTGGTCAGACACATAGATATTATTGCCGGGATAATAATACCGTAACTGGCCCGTCTTTTTGTGACGTAAGATGTATCCGAAAGCGACATTCAATTTGAAGGCCGTAGTTTGATCTTTGAAGATGGCTTCCACGTAGCTGCGTAGACAGGTGCGGTTGGTCAGTGGAAAATTGTAAATATCTTGAATAGGGCCATGAGGGTGGAAACAGTGCCGTGTCATGGACCAATGGCGCCGATCGATGTCACTCACTGGATGGTTGTCCTGTAAGAGATCGCCCAGAAAATGTTCGATGTTGTCAGGCGTATGACTCGAAACCGTAACGCTGGGGTCCGGCTGGATACCCAGGCTCTTCTGAACTGTGGGTATAGGCGGGCTCTCCTTCATCGCATCACCATTGGCGTTCGTCTCCCCGGGCTTATCTTCACTGGGTTTGACCTTCCGCGGCTCCTCTTCAGTAGGAAGTTGTCGCTCAAACCGTAGAGACGGACCATGAACCAAACGCTGATGCCGTCTTAACTGACTGCGGCGTTTGAAGAGTTGACCACAATCCTCGCATGGACGCTTGCGTCGCCCATGAATTGAACGTTCGTGGCGCAGTAACTGATCCTCCCGATTAAATGACCCTGCGCAGGTTATACAAGTATACCGTGCATCGTTGTGGGTGGAGGCCTCGTGGCGTCGTAAATTATCTAGACGAGTAAACTGCCTCTGACAAGTTGTGCAAGTGAACATCTTGGTGGAATCGCCCAGAAAATGTTCGATGTTGTCAGGCGTATGACTCTGTACCGGGGCATGAATCAACCGTTGGTGTCGCAGCAACTGACTGCGTCGTTTGAAGAGTTGACCACAATCCTCGCATGGACGCTTGGGTGGCCCATGAATTGAACGTTCGTGGCGCATTAACTGATCCTCCCGATTAAATGACCGTGCGCAGGTTATACAAGTATACGGTGCGCCGTTGTGGATGGAGGCCTCGTGGCGTCGTAAATCTTCTGGGCGAGTAAACTGCTTCTGGCAAGTTGTGCAAGTGAACATCTTGGTGGTTGACAGAGTGTCTGATGAAACGGCAAGGCCGCTTCCCTTTTATAGCACGCTAGCTGGTAATCTATTTTTAGCACACTCTACCCCAAGACGAGGATTAAGACTGGTGTACTGGTGAGCCGCATTGTGCGCACGCGCATGAAGACCCTCATACATACCTCAATGCAGGCGCAGACGCGAAGTGCCCGGATGTAAAAATGACGTCACTTCCGGTTTGGGTGAATGGAGCGTGACCTTTGGACATGTCCAGACTTGTCTGACCGCCATTGTTGGAAAATGGCGGCTAATGGCGGAAGGTGGCCGCCATTGTGGAAAAATGGCGGATAATGGCGGAAGGTGACCGCCATTGTGGAAAACCCACACAGACAGGTCAGTACATGCATTTCTATGATGTTCACGCATAATAAAAAGGATTGACCTGTAATCTGTGTTGTTGTTGTTGCTCCCTTTTTTGGACTAACCCATCAGAATAGTACGTATCACGGACTACACCCGTAGAGCTACATCTGGTCTATAAAACACGTCCCTCTGGATCCTACACCTTCATTTCTACGGTTGCAGAGCCATGGCGGAGATCCAGCCCTATGCGACTCGCATTTTACAGCATGCCACCGTGGTGAATTCATTCACGGGTTACCGAGCAGTGGTCCGGTCCATGTTTGCAGATGGCGACGACAACGAGGGACGACGCCAGATCCTGAAAGAGTTCACAGAAGCGGTCCTCCACAGAGTGCACTCGATGGAGAGGCGTGCCATCACTCACCACTACTGGACTATGACAGCCATCCTTGATGCTCGGGCAATGGACCACGAGCGCTCACGCCGGAACCAGCGCCGGCTGGTTGGCCTCACACTAGTCTGTGCCCTATTGACCCTGGCGCTATGGCATTGACACTATAAATACGAGGGTCAGACAGAGTGTGTGTCATTCACCGTTCGACATTGGAGCAAGCATGTCACCCGTCCTACGAGCCATCCTGCCCCTTACACCGCGGGTGGGGTTACACGTCTATGAAGATAAAGTCACCCTGGTGGAAGACCGTGGAGATATTTGCTGGGCGCCCGCTGAGACCGTATCGAATACGGTGACGCTACCTCGTGACGGCTGGACCAAATTTAAACGGGTGTTGAGCGGCGAGCTCGACGGAAACCTCATCCACATAGACAATGCCATCTACGTATACCGTGCAACCTTCTTCCTACGCCTGGGCCGCTACCAAGACCCTACGCGAGGCTTCACCCTAGACCCCGATCTGTGGTCAGCCTTGGAGAAAGTGGTGCCTATTGTGGACCAGCTGTTTACACCGGACGAGCGATCATCACATCAGTTGGGGTGGGCTCGTGCTATTGAGGACGCGCTGGCTGAACCCCATGAACAACTGTCTAGCCATGAACCCGACGACGACGATGCCATTGATTACCCGGCTAGACTCAGTCAGCCCAGTGACATGACCACCTGATCCTTTGATCTCACGGGGTTCTCCCTATAAATACGAGAGACAGTCAAATCTGGTACCATTCACGTACTGACCATGACGAAGCATATAATACTGGCGTATTTCAGCTTGACCCCTGAGGTTTTCCTGCACGTGTATGCGGATAAGGTCGATATCATGGAGGAGGTGGGAGACATCTGTGATGCGGACCCTACACAACCGTGCCCGGCTCACATTCGTCTGTCCCGGGAGGGCTGGACCAAATTCAAACGGGTGTTGTCTGGTGAACTGGACGGCGACCTCATCCACTTGTGTCACGATGCGTACATCCGACGCGGCCCTTTCTTTGCTCAATTGGCTCGGCTAGATGGGGGTACAGTGCATTTTACCCTTCACCCTGATCTATGGTCTGCATTGGAAGATGCCGTGGTGGATGTGGATGAAGTGCTTATCAAGCGGTCATCAGACGAGTTGGACTGGTCATTTACTATGGCCACTGTGGAAGTCCACGAAGAAAATCAGAAAGAAACTCCGGCCCAAGATATACCCGTTATAAATAAACGATAGAGCCAGGGTCCATCATCATTTGTCACCATGAAGCGCTGGGAGAAGGTGTTGGATAATTTATACTACAGTCCCGACAGTCCGGCGGCCTATAGTGCATTGTCGGCTCTCTATCGAGCGGCCAAACCCCAGGGGATACAACGTGCCCAAGTCCGAGATTGGTTAAGAAAACAAGACACCTATACCCTACATCGAGCTGTCCGTCGCCATTTTCTACGGAACCGGGTCATCGTGAGAGGAATAGATGCCCAATGGCAAGCGGATTTGGTCGATATGAGCGCCTTTGCCAAACACAACGATGGGAATCGGTATATCTTGACGTGCATCGATATCCTATCCAAGTATGCGTGGGTGGTACCCATCCGGACGAAAACGAGGGCAAATCTCATAGCGGCGTTCAAAGAGATCTTCAAGACCGGGCGCAAACCTTTGTATTTGCAAACCGACGAAGGCACAGAATTCCTCAACAGACCGTTCCAAGCCTTTCTCAAGAAACAGAAGGTGTTTTCTTCCATACGTACAACGAGACCAAGGCTTCCGTGGTGGAGAGGTTCAACAGGACATTCAAAGGCCGCATGTATAAATATTTCACCTATAAGAATACAAGGCGGTACATCGATGTTCTCCCGAAACTGGTGAGGGGTTACAATCGAGCCTATCACCGGAGTATAGAGAGAGCGCCCATTACCGTCACCCAACGCAATGAAACCCAAGTCCGGCGCGTGTTGTACCCCAGGCCATCGCAGCGAACGACGAAGGCGGTGTACAAGGTCGGGGACCCTGTACGGATCAGTAAAGTCAAGGGCCAGTTCGAGAAAAGTTACTTGCCCAACTGGAGCGATGAGCACTTCCTGATTAAACGGCGCCTACCCCGACAGCAGCGAGTCTATGAACTGGAAGATCTTCAAGGGGAACCGTTGCTAGGAACGTTTTACGAGACGGAATTACAGCCTGTCGTAAAAACACAGCAAGAATACTACACGGTGGAGCAGATTTTGAAAACGGAACGTCGACGTGGCAAACTGTTTCATTTCGTCAAATGACAAGGCTGGCCCAGTTCTTTCAATTCCTGGGTCGCGGCCAACCAGGTGAAACGACTATAAAGCCAGACACCACTGCCGTCCTCCTTCATTCCACGTCCGACCACAGTGCTATGGACCAACAGCAGCTTTCTCTGAACACAGCGTCTCCCAAAACGCGCAAAGCGCAAGTGGGCTTTGTGGTGATAGTGCTAACCCTGCTGAGTGTGCTGTACGGAGGTGTGTTTTACGACGTAGCCTATGTCAGCACGTTACTTAACCAATTGAGAACACCAGCCACCAGCGAAACCGGTCTGCAGAGAGCACCAGTCAACCCCGTCTCGAGCCCAGTCACCACCACCACCACACCCCGTGTACAAGCCACAACGAGCTCCACACCAAGCTCTACACCTACACCCAGAACACCCACTACGTCTCAAGACCCACCAGATTTCATCCCTCACAGTGAACAGACAACGACCACCGACGTTGTACCCACCCCCATCATCATCCCTGACAGTGTACAGACAACGACGACCGACGTTGTACCCACCACCACTCCAGTTCACTCGTACCAAATTTACAAGAGCGGGTTACCACGACAACAGATACACGTCGAACCATGGACCCACGGTGGCAGCATCCCTTCACGTGTCTCATCGCAGGACCCACGGGCTCCGGCAAAACGCACTTCGTCCGGAAGCTCCTTCAACACGCCGACAGCATGATCACCCCACCTATTGCCCGAGTCGTGTGTTGTTACGGAGAATGGCAGGCAGCGTATGCAGCAATGCCCCACATCACGTTCGTGGAAGGCCTACCCAACCTGGCCGATTTGGAACCCGACACCTTGGTGGTACTGGATGATCTCATGACGGAGACGGATGCGCGGGTCACCCAACTCTTTACCAAAGGCAGCCACCATCGACGGCTCAGCATCATCTACATTGTGCAGAATCTGTTCAGTAAAAACAAAGAACATCGGAACATCAGCTTAAATGCCAAAAACCTGGTGGTCTTCAAAAACCCGAGAGATACCACTCAACTGCTGCACCTGGCGAGACAGATATATCCCGGCCGCACACCGTTTGCGTTGGAAGCCTTTAAAGATGCCACAACCCCTCAGCACGGTATATGCTCTTCGACCTCAAGCAAGCCACCCCCGACCACCTTCGACTACGGACCGGCATCTTTCCCGGGGAGACCCACCACGTGTACTTGCAAAAATAATGTAAACACACCCACAGTGGCGCCCCCAGCTGGGGTGTGTGTGTTTGATGATGGAGATAATAAAAAGAATGAATACCACAGCAGGGTTGACTTTGTCTCTGAGGTGGATAAAAAGAGCAGAGTTGTGGGTTCTGGCATTAGTTGTACATGATGTCTGCGCGAGTACGGAAGCACGCTCCCACGCTCCGTGTATTGAAGACGGCCCCACCCGAGTTGGTCCGAACCATTGTACGCGGTGCGGACCCTGACCTTGTACGCTGTCTGTGCAAGATCGGGTACAATCTGTTAAAAGTCAACGTACCACTGACTCCGGCTCAGAAGACCAAGTTGGCCAAGCATAAGACAGGTCTCCGAACCCTAGTCCATAAGCGGGTCCCACAAACACAAAAGAAAAAGGTGTTACAGAAAGGCGGCTTTCTCGGGGGCCATCTTAGCACCGTTGGCCGCTTCCGTGTTGGGTCCAGTATTGGGTGGACTCTTCGGCCGACAATGAACCACACGAAAAAAATGGTCCTCGTCGAACCACGGTTGCTTCAAAACCTCCAATCGCCCTACCCTGTCCCACCTACGGTGAAGACCATAAACACCCTCGATGGAGAGATGCAACAGATCTTACAGAGACCGGGGTTAGCGACAGTGAGAAAGTACAACGGTACAATGAGACGCTTCAACGGTACATGACGTTCATGGACCAATACAAAACCCTCTCTACCCCACCACCACCACCACCACGTGACACACCGCCGACCTCAGCACCGCTCCAACAGCCGCCATTACCAGGGGTACCACCCACAGCCCACAGTGGGTGGAAGACGAAGTGCTGAAGAGTGTACCTGCATCGTTCAAGAAACAAGCTGGCCTGGTATTACAACGGATGAAACAGAATCCTAACATGACTTGGAATGATAAGGGCGAACTACTGGTACAGAATCAGGTGGTCCCCGGCACCCACATGACGGATTTAGTGAATGACCTGATGCGTAAACGCAGATCGCACACGGATCCTCGAGGATGGGAGGTCTTCGCTCAAGGCTTGAAAGACATGCATGTACCACAGGAATTGGTGGGGAACCCCACCGCTGGGCCTTTATGCAGCAAACCCAGCAATCGCCGAGTCGTGCACCACGACAGATTCCACAACCTTGGGAATCCGACTGGGAACCGGAGTCACCCCCCAAAACTCCACCACCACAACGTGCACCTTCTTTTCAGACCTTTAAAAAACCACCCTTGATCAGGACACCGCACATCTCCAGAGCCGTGACACGTAGCAAGTCAACGCGACGAACACGACGCCGAACACAACCACCCAAGGTCTGGAACACCTATTAAAACCAACAGCAGCAGCAGGACAGCTCAGTCGCCATGTTTTACCTCACGCTACCCAGTAACAGTTCGCTGGATGTGTTTCCTGACAACACCGTGGCCAAGTATGTGACTCAATTACCACAACCGTTGCATTTACTTGGCCGGTGGGAATGTGGACTGGTGGATATTCAGTACCCTTACTCGTGGTACAACGTGCGAGCCAATGAAGTGTGGTACGAGGTGACCTACGAAGGAAAAGACACCCGACTCACTCTCCCCGAAGGCCAATACGATACTCCCAAGGAGTTCATCGGTGGGCTGTCAAGACTGTTGCATTATAAGGCTCTACGGCAGGTCACGAATAGTTCAAACCCCATCCAAGCCTATCCCTTCAAGAATCACGTGGACTTCGATTACAACGCACACAACGACAAGGCACAGCTTACCGTCACCGCCAACGCGAGTGTCGTACTGAGTCTTATCCTACAGCAAATGCTGGGTTTCGATCTACAGACGTTCGCTGGTCCCACCGAACACCATGGCGAGATCCCGATGGATATGAAGTCGGGTATGTACGGACTCTACGTCTACTCGGACGTGGTGGACAACCACATCGTGGGCGATATAAACACACCTCTGTTACGGGTGGTGCCCATTAAAAATAAGTATGGCGATCAAGTCACCCACAGTTTCACCCACATGCTCTACCTGCCTGTACGACAAACCCACATCAACACGATCACGGTGGATATAAGAGATGACACGGGACGACCGGTGGCATTCCAACGCGGGAAAGTGGTGCTGACACTTAATTTTCGACAAGCACGTGCTCCCCACTTTGCATAATGAAGGTGCCTTACGAGTGCGATGCACGCAGCTATATGGACTATTATGCCCAACAGGCCGGGGGTGGCTTTCCGGTGTTTAGTGGTGCACGCATGCAACGTGGGCATGGACTGGGGAACATACTCGGCAGCATCGTCAAAACGTTCCTGCCCTTGGTGACGCGTGGGGTGAAAGCAATCGGCAAACAAGCGGTACGCAGTGGACTGCAAGTGGCCGGTGATGTCTTGGGGGGTACGGCACCCAAAGAATCCTTGAAACGGCGGGCCAAAGAAGCGGGAGGCGTCTTGGTGGCCCAAGCACAACGCACCGTAGGGAATAAAAGAGCTGCCCCACCGAGACCACGCACCAGTCGACGACCGACCCAGCGACGACGCACATCGAAGACCCGGGATATCTTTTCTTAAACATGTCCTTGATCCACGCCGAGTCCTGCCCCTCCACCAACAGTGAATTTGATTTGTGGACCGTGCCGCCTACACAGACCAGTGCCGAACAAGGATTATGGGTGGAGCATCTCCCGCTGTCCAGCATCAACGCAACAGGGCCCATCGAGTTCGCCATCAGTAATGCGGATACGACCTATGTGGATTTAGCCCATACCTACTTGTATGTGAAAGCCAAGATCGTCAGTGGAGATGGCACCAGAATCGTCGACCAAGCAACGGTGGGACCGACGAATCTCTGGCTGCACTCGATGTTTCAACAGGTGGATATATTTCTCAGCGACAAACTCATCAGTGACTCGACCAACACGTACCCTATCGAGCCTACATCGAGACGCTGTTGTCGCATGGGCGAGAGGCTAAAAAATCTCAACTGACAGCCGCTTTATTCTACCAGGACAAAGCCGAGCACATGGGCGCAGAGAACGACAATACGGGATATAGCAAACGGAAGGCTTTGACCACGAACGGCGTCTCGGTAGATATGATCGGTCGACTGCACGCAGACATGTTCATGCAAGACCGATACCTCTTGAACAAGATCCCCATCAAAATCCGACTGATACGGGCGCCTCCGACCGTCGCCTTGATGGCCACTAACGTAGAGGCGCATGTAGCTGACTATAAGATTGTCATCGAAGACGCAGTCCTGTATGTCCGAAAAGTGAAACCGAATCCAGCCGTTCAATTGGGACATATGAAAGCCTTGGAAACAAAACCAGCCCAGTACCCTATCCGACGTGTGCAAACCAAAGTCTTCTCTGTGTCTGCTGGAAATATGAGCGCCAACAAAGACAACCTGTTCCTGGGGGAACTACCCAAGCGATTGATCCTGGCCTGTGTGGAAAATACCAGTTTCAGTGGAGCCTACCCAGAGAATCCGTTTGACTTTAAACATTTGGGCATCAATTTTGTGGCCCTGCATGTGGATGGACAACAGGTGCCAGCCACCGCCTTAACCCGAACTTTGGGCGCGCGAATTTCATTCGAGCCTATCAGAGCCTGTTTACAGCCACCGGTCAAATCAACCAGGACGAAGGGAATTTCATCAGTCGGGAGGACTACGCGAACGGATACACATTGTTCTGTTTCGATCTGACCCCACCTTAGAGAACGACCATCAGCTGGCCCTGGCCAAGCAAGGCAATTTACGGTTGGAAATCCACTTTCAACGAGCCCTCCGGAGCACCGTCAATGTGATCTGCTACGCCGAGTTTGACAACATCATTCAAGTGGACAAGGTGCGCAACGTGCTGTGTGACTTCTCCACCTAACATGGATACAGAGCAGATAACCACCGTGCTGGAGAATGACCCAGAGACACGTATGATGTTTCAAGGGGTGTTCGGCCGAGATGTGTTCCCATTAGACCGTGTGTATCCTGCTGCTTACGTTCTCAACACGGACCCGATGGAGCGACCCGGTGAACACTGGGTGGCCGTGTACTTGACAGAACAGCAGGGGGAATACTTTGACCTGTACGGCCTGCCACCCTTCCATCCCGATTTAACAGACTTCATGGATCAAGGCACAGAGACGTGGTGTTGGAACAGTCAAACGTTGCAAAGCCTGACCAGTGGCGTGTGCGGACAATATTGCTTGTTTTACCTGTACCATCGATGCCGGGAAGACCCTTATCTACCATCGTACAGATGTTTGACGAGTACCCCAAGGCCGAGGACCGCGATGTACTCGTCTATGACTGGGCCGCCCATCATTTCAATGTACAAGTCCCGTTCTGGGCTTGAATTCTTTCAATGTACACACGCCCGCTGTTCTGGGCTTAAGTTTAAAAGCCCCCTGTTCTGGGCTTCAGTGTACAAGCCCCCTGTTCTGGGCTTCAGTTTACAAGCCCCTTGTTCTGGGCTTCAGTTTTCACGTGGTTGTTCTCACGTTGTTGTTGTTCACTGAATAAAAAAATGAGATCTCACCAAAAAACCCTGCCTTGTGTGTTTTATTCATAATGCATCAATGCCCATTGTGGAGATTCAGTCAAACTGAAATCAGTGGTGTAGGATGGGGCCAAAATGTAACCCATCAAGGTTAGAATGCAAGCGCACTATAGTAAAACTAGAGAGGCCAATGAAATCAGCCCACAGACCAAGTACGTGTTTTTGGTCTAGGTTTGGAGCGGGCATTTCATTGAGGTGCGTGTATCCGGTGAGTGAAGAGACTCGTCCAACACGTATAGATGAAGTTGATGACTATAAGTTCTATGTTGTCGATTTAACCTCTCCCTACATTGACGCGCGCGCGCGCTGCGGTGGGGGGCCGGGGCCCGCCGGGGCCGGAAAAGTTGGAGATCGTTTTAGTGAAAACCGGAAGTGACGTCACACACTTGCGCAGACCCACCACACCACGTGAACGCCATTGTAGAGAAAAAAAACCCCAGTACATGACAGACACAGACAAGTCTAGACATGGCCAAAGGTCACGCCCCGGTGACCACATCCCGACGAAATGGCCAGTTTTCGACACCGGATGTGCCGCCATCTTGAACATACGTGCCGCCATCTTGGATATGTCCCATAATGCACCGGGTCAAAATACTCGCTTCTGATTGGACGAGAGCTCTGGGACGGATTTGAAATACTCGCTTCTGATTGGACGAGAGCTCCGCATTGCATCTGCGCATGCGCAGAATGATATTCCTACCGCACACCCAGCCTATCAGATGCCCCTTCACCTAGGCTTCACTTTGATACCTCACTCGACCCCATTGGACCATGAGGGACTCCCCTAGCTCCAACACAGCTATTTCCATACCCTTGGGCCACCGCGCATGCGCAGAATGGTGACAACGGCCGAGCCACTAGTCCAGTCAGATGCCTCCTCACATAGGCTTGACTTTGATACCTCACTCGACCCCATTGGAGCATTAGTAGCTCCCCTAGCTCCAACACGGCTATTTTCGTACCCTTGGGCCACCGCGCATGCGCAGAATGCCGATAGTTCAACCCCACACCCAGCCCATTAGATGCCCCTTCACAAGGCTTTACTTTGATACCTCACTCGACCCCATCGGACCATTAGGGACTCCCCTACATCCCAAAACGGCTATTTTCATACCCTTCGGCCACCGCGCATGCGCAGAAGGCCGATATGTCAACCCCACACCCAGCCCATTAGATGCCCCTTCACATAAGCTTCACTTTGATACCTCACTCGACCCCATCCGACCATTTTATCTAGGGACTACTTTTTCTCCGCGGAGGCTTTTTCCCGAGACCGAGTCACCGCCAAAACCGCGGCCAGACCGCATCACCGCGGATGAATACATCCTGAATACATCCCCTCCAACAATTGGAACTCTCCTGGATTGGAGGTAGCTTTTGGTCCTTCTGCCGGAACTATACTGCACTTGACCTCTCCTCCCGCCTCGTTTCCGCCCCAAATGACCTCTACATCCGGGTGAAATCTGACTCCATTTACGCTAACGCCACTACTGACGCTTTCATATCATCAAATATCGATCTCAAATGTGGCATCACCCACTCTCATGACATCACACCATTCCAGTCTCCCTGAGGTTTATTTCAGTACAAGCGGTTTCCTTTCGGAGTTACCTCTACGTCAAAATAATACCAATAATATAGTTTTTGCTCGGTTTTAAGTCACATTTCCCGATGCAATAGCCATACTGACAAAGTTCTGACCAAAAAAGTTCTCCTCTCCCACAAACGGACGTAACCCACAGTGACCCCAATACCACCCTGACGAATGCCCTGACGAATGTTTACGACAGTTCGACCAAAACTGGGACCTTACAGACCGGACAAGCAAACATACAGAGACGGTTATCAGAATTATAGTAAGATAATATTTACCCTGTAAACTCGTAAGCACTCAAGTTAAAAAGTCCAGGTAAAATTATAATAAGAAAATATACGCAAAGACCCTGTAAAGTCATAAGAATTCATGATCAAGTAAAAAACCCAGGTAAATCGGAAATCCGAGTGTTTAACTGGACATGTGTGTTAAGCCCGGCGCACACGAGAGGTCTCAATTGCCTGTCAGCTCGGGGGCTAGCTCTCGTGTGGTTTCAGCGCACACGGCGAGCAAAAGTTTCACGAAATTAATTTCAGTTTCCTCATGACGTCTTTTTCAAGACCATTTTGAAGAGTCGTGCGTATGAATCGCGTGAAAATAACATGCGATTCATTGGCCGGTCCAATAAAACTGCTGAGCTGTTGGCTTGCGTTCGCCGCACACGCTGAGAATTCGACCTCGCGAGGCGAAATTATCAAACAAGTTTGATATTTTTTTCCGGCCACGCGAGGCCAAAAACTCACCAAAAACTGCCCGCACACGAGAGCTAGCCCCTGAGCTGACAGGCAATTGATGCCTTCAGCTCAGCTGAGAGCTCTCGTGTGCGCCGGGCTAAAGTGTATACACGATACGGATACTCACTTTCCCCAATCCATATAAGTACATTGCCAAACTCTTTCGTAGTAAGACTCTCTCCTTGAACACACATATCTACAAAAGAAAAGGCAAAATAGCATGATAATTTAATTATTTTTTTTTCAATATATTAACATCTTGGAAGATATATTTTTGTCATTTAGAAAGTGATCGTATAATAGTGTTTTCGTTAGCTTGGGATTACACTTTCTTAGTATAGCACAGATTATAATGCTGAAAACCCCAAAAATGCTGTGTCCCGTAAGGGATTCGAACCACCGGGCTCAGAGTAAGGCACCTAATCGCCAGCACTTTATGTCGCCGATCTAGTTTAATCTCGGCGATCTAAACCACTTGGCCAACGGGCTTCATAATAAAATAGGAGGTAGTAGACCGCTTGTCTTGAAAGCGAATATACAGTACCCCTCTGATGACCGCAATGACACGGCTCCCATAGATGAATACATAGGAAGATATATTTGTTGTCATTTGGAACGTGATCGTATAGCACTTTTTTCGTTATTTCATGTATTTTAAAATTACGCTATCTTAGTATAGCACGGATTCTAATGCTGGAAATTGGTCGACTCCCATGCGGGATTCAAATCACCGATCCCCATAGTCAGGCACCTAATCGTCAGCACTATATGTCGGCGATCTAAATACTGATGTTTTTGATTCTCTATAATATATTGCATTTCCCGTCGGTGAAAAAATACGCACGAAAGGAATGATACCATAGCAGCGAATATCGATAACACAGCGATGAGTGAACCTACGTTTTCAGCAAAGCGGTACTGTGGCAGCGAATCATTCGCAACTTCTCGGGGATCTCCGGTTTGAGATGTCATTCGCAACTTCTCGGGGATCTCCGGTTTGAATCGGTCCCCTTCGTAGATTTCCGCTCGGGAGTTCCGAATGCCAGTGAATCAGACTACGACTTCTGCTTAACGGTAGTGTTAAATAGGCCCACGTCTTCCATATAAAGGTGCCAAAGCGGGGACTAGGCCTACGACTACGTCTTGCTCATGCAATCTCTTGTCGTGAAAACTAGCCGTATTCCAGCATATCGGAAATTCGTCATTAATATACTGACGCGGAAATTCTAGATTGACAACGGTAGCGTACTAAATGTCGGATCCGACATTTGTATTTAGTAAGTCGTTTCCTGGAGAGTCTGTTACGACTGATATTTGATAATAGTTTTATTAACATGAATTGCTAATATGTTTCAACCGTGTGATTTACATTGATTTGCTAAACAGTAAGTATCCTATGCAAATACATAATTAGTGCACAATTAGCGCACAAATCGAGACTGCTACTATAGTGGTGTTCAAGAGAGAGAAAAAGATACTGCAATCATTGCAATATTGCCTTTTGTCTTTGCAATATTGTCTTTTGAAGGTGAATATCATGTTATGTTTGACTGTCAGAGTTATGACACTCTACGCTTATCATTCCTTATATTCACTCTCTACTTTATGCCAAAAAATCAACCTACACTGCAAAAAAAAATTAAAAAATTTGTGCTGAAGTCATTCTAGCATCAGAATTGTTTTGAAAATAACACAAATTGTGTTAAAATCAACGGCAATTTATGTTGAACTGGACATGATTTTGTGTTGTTTTATGAAGTTCAACACAAAACCATGTTGAT